>VYZP01026443.1:127526-168024 GCA_013400635.1 Hypocryptadius cinnamomeus
GGGAAGGGAAGGCAAGGGAAGGGAAGGGAAGGGAAGGGAAGGGAAGGGAAGGGAAGGGAGCTCTCAGCAGGAGGAACTGTGTCCTTCAGCTGTTGCTGACTGAGGTACAACAGCTCTTCTGCACAGAAGCTGTTGGAGCACTTTAGGATCTGAATTGTTAAGTTTGGAAAAGACCTTTTAAGTCATGTCCAACCACCAACCCACCACCACTGTGTTCACCACTAAACCATGTCCTCAGGGGCCACATCCACATATTTTGGGAACACTTCCAGGGATGGTGAGTCCATCACTTCCCTGGGCAGCCTGTTCCAGTGCTTTACCACCCTTTCTCTGCAGCTGTTCTCTGTACAGGATGACACAAGGCATTCCCCAGGTGACCTTCTAGCAGTGTCACCCTGCAGATGCAGTCCTGGCTCTCATGACTTCCATGAGAGCTCCTGAGATCCCAAATTCCCCCCTGGCTAGAGCACTGACATGACTGCAACTGAGAACAGTTTGCTGATTCAGTACAACCATAAGACCAGGCTTGTTTGGTTGTTGTTTTAAGTTTCAAGAAGGTAATTTATGACATTATAATTCCACGGTTATTTCCTACCCAACCCTGGACTGTGCTGTCAGGATGCAAGCACTGAGTTCAGGAGTCTGGGCACTTCATGTTTGCAATCACCAGTGCATCCACCTCAATACAAACAGAAATTGAATCTAAAAACTCCAACAGATCAGACCTCTCACATATTAGGAGTTTTCTCACCACTCTTAGGAGGTTTACAATACACTCAACCTGAACCAGCCACCTTTGGCTTCTTTCTTTCCATTGAGGATAAATGGAGCTCCCTACAGATGATGACATATAAAGTTAGACAATAGTACTAAAACTCTGATTTGTATTAAAATAAGTTCAATTTCAATGCCTTACTTTGAAAAAGCTTCTAGGCAGTCTCTGGCTATTGAGGCATAGGAATAGCTTACAGATTTTTTATAGAAAATTTCTGTTAATGGTCAATTTTCCATCTGTAAAATTAAATGTGACTCACTTCAGAACAAAGATCAATTATTTGAGAGAGGTCATTATTTCAGAAGTTAGAGCACGAGGATAACACTGCAAAGGCTTGGATTCCACCCCATTACTTTGCCAGTAATACCGTGCAACTTAAACTTTGTCTTGGATTCTTCTCTCATCCACACAACAGATAGAGTTTTGCTGCTCATAAATGTAAAACACAAGTTGTTTGATGAACAACTTCATAAAATCATAGACACAGAGAATCATAGAGTGGTGAAGGATCATCTTGTTCCAACCACCTTCCACAATCCCAGGTTTCTCCAAGCCTCATCCAACCTGGCCTTGAACACTTCCAGGGATGGGGCAGTCACAACATAACTCTCTTTATAAAATTATAGGTAGATAAACTATCATTTTTGAATTTCATGGCTGAATAAGATACAAATGCTGTAGATGGCAGTAGCCTGTATAGCAGCAGCTGTGCACTGTGCTCTGTTCCCATCACTGCCCTTCCCTGAGAAGCCACCATTTCTCAAATCAAAGTGCTGCTGGGTTCAATCCCATCTCTGCTGAATGAGTGATACTGCCTGAAGACTTCTAGATCTACTATAACTGCCAAAAAAAATTCAAAACAAGTTCTCTGCATGCAAAAGAGATCAGGCAGAAGAGACCAACCAAAGAGCTGCAGCAGTTATTTTATTTATCAGTATATCTAGAAAAAAAACCCAAACACACTTATTTGAATTCCCTTCACTTCCTGAAATCATAGTTCTAGAGATAAAATTTTCTTGTGGCTACCTATATAAATAATCCTCAAATAGAACAAGCAGAGAGTTTAGAAACTTTCTTAGAAAGCACAAAACACAAGGCCAGGGGGCAGTGGGAGCAGAGGTTTGTGGTTGGCCATCCCTTGCTGACAATCAAGTGGTCAGTGTAAGGCTGCTGAGTTGTGACATTTCACAGTCACATGGATTGCTGCCTCTTCTCCAGGCGCTTCTCAATGTCATCCAACACCTGCACAGCTGCTTTTGGAATACGAGTGCCTGGGCCAAACACATTGGCAACGCCGGCTTCATACAGGAAGTCATAATCCTGTTGGAAAAGAGATTTAAGATTATAGTTAATAGTGAAACAGACAACTGGTAATTGATTTATAACTGGTGCATGCTCTGTCATCTATGCTGGGCCTGAGAAAGCAACAAGTCTCAGAGAGAGGCAGCACAGCTTCAAGGAAATGGGAAATAGGTGGAAGTTAGAAGGTAGGAAAAAAATACTAAAAAATATCCATAGGAAAGGGTTTGTTTCTTTAGAGTCAGACTAATGGCAATCTTTGGAAAGTATACAAAAGTCAACTGTATATAAGTTTGAGTAACCTAACCTAAATTTGATCTAACTGCTAATTTTGAAAATACTATTTTAAACAAGGGCTTGGAGCACACGACTGCCAGTGGTCTCTTGCAGTCTAGAGTTAATTGAATTTTATGACTGTCCTGAAATTTCAAAAAGACTTGGGAAGCAGTTCTGTATTCTCTTTTCTACATAGGATATATTACACCTTTACCAACCACAGGGTAGTAGCATCCCATTGAGAGATAATGGACAGAACACAAATTGTCTCGTAGAAAAATACTATGAGTTTTGTTTGTTCAGTTTAGAATTCTGTCATTCCCAAATAGTTACTTGACTGCCTAGAAAAGGGAGAGGTGTGGAAAAAGGGAATAACAGGAGATTTATGTGCAAAATCAGTTTGGATCACTATAGACAGAGGATGGCTGTAAGGTGATGGAGACAGACAGATTGTGCATGAGCTAAGGAAAATTTCAAGATGACAGCACAGATCTGACTGCAAGGGAATTCAACAAACTGCTCAACAGTTTAGGAGAAAGCAGAAGAAATGAGAGGCAACACCTGCCTGATGGTGGGGAAGGTGAGGAAAGGCTGAAAAGTGAGATGTGCAGCCTAGGGGTGATGGGACCTGCCAGGGGCCTTAGTCACTGGCTGTGGCTATTCCCAACTGTTGCTGGAAGTCAAAAAGTCTCTTAAGACAGAATCCAGCCTGGTGGCAGCAAGGACTGGTGATGTGAAACAACAGAGCATAAAGAACATCTCCCTGAAGCTCATCTTTTCACAACACAGCTGCATATTTCATCCCACGAACACTCTAAGTTAAACCAGGGCATAGAGTACAGAAAATCAGATCAGGGGGATCCCACTTTACAGAGCTGTGCTGGCCCTGGTGACTGTACAGAGTTCAGTGCTCTGACATTACAGAACAGAGGAAACAGCTCAGCAGCTCAGACAGAGATCAATCAGTCTCTTAGCTCGATGGAAATGATGCTGCCCATACCTGAGGGGGGATGACTCCTCCACACATGACCAGGATGTCGGGCCGGCCCAGGGCATTGAGCTCCTTGATGAGTTCAGGCACCAGGGTTTTGTGTCCCGCGGCGAGCGTGCTCACCCCGACACAGTGCACGTCTGCATCCACGGCCTGCTGCGCCACCTCCCGCGGGGTCTGCGTGCAGACAGGGCTGGGACAGGGCACGGCACAGCCCGGGGCTGGGCACGCCCCCAGGGAGAAGGGATGCACAGGGAATGCTCTGGGTGCTGCTCGGTCCTACCTGGAAGAGGGGTCCTATGTCCACGTCAAAGCCGATGTCAGCGAATCCGGTAGCGATGACTTTGGCCCCTCTGTCGTGGCCATCCTGGCCCATCTTGGCAACGAGGATACGAGGCCTGCGGCCCTCACGGTCCATGAACTTGTCAACTCTGGTTGAAAACACACATCCTGTCAGTGCAAGTCACTGAGAATCGCTGGAAGTATTTCCACACATAAAAAAGGCACTTGCTGCAAGCATAGCGTCATTTCATCAAATAAAAAGATCTTCTAAGTCATGGTTTGGCTGTGCAGTCTGCACACTATGTTAATATTCATGTTATGCTATTACTAACTCACTTTGTGTACTTACAAGCCTCAAAAAGAAAATATTCTTATTTTAAAAAATCTTCCCGTATTATTTTGCTTTCTAACAGGTAAAATACTGAATTCTCTGAGGGTTTAATGAGCTGAATTACAACTCACCAAAACACATTTTTCAGTTTTTAAGAATTATTATGACCTGTTATTTCAAAAGTACTCACATAGAGATGGGTCTGCATTGTACATTATCATTCCACTGGGTAAAAATCTGTCCATGGAAGGATTATTGTATCTCCTATTCTGTGCACTCATTCCACTGCTCCTCTTTTTTTGGATACTGGCAGTTCATATTTCTGTTGTATCGATGCTACTGTGTAATCAGAGCCTCAGATATTAACCTGTCATCATACTGCTCATTATTCAAGTACCATCAGGATCTGTGTGGTCACAAGCTGATCTTGAAAATCTCTTCCAACCTAAAAGATTCTGTGATTCTATATAAGAACGGGAGCTACATCTTAATTTTCAAGGGGTTAGTTCAGTTCTTTTTCACATAAAGGCATAACTAAAAATAGTTAAATTTAAATAGTTGAAATAAAAGAACAATGGTGACATTTCCTAGCACAACTACTTTCAAGTCAGTCTAATCATCACCACTGCAAAGTCATCAGTAATTCCCTTTCAGGAGAGCCTGAGCTCTGAAATGGGTAAACTGCAACATAGCAGGGACTGATTTGTGCTGCATCATCTCCCACAGCAGCAATTCAGGCTCTGTACCCCCGAGGGCAGCAGTAAAGGCAGAAGCTGAGAAAAGACCCAAAAGGCAACTGTTTTCACACATACCAACATCTTGGGATGCCTTCTCCATCGGGGTATGAGTAATACCCAAAGACTGGAAGTTGTATGTGGATATCCAGGCAGATTTTAGCAACAGTTTTAGCAACAGTAAGAGTGAAATTGCAGGAACAATTTATGGGTAGATCAAAACAAGGTTGTGTAGTTTGAACTGCTGGAAATATTTTAAAGATGACTATTACACAGCCTTTAAAAGAAGCAACCCAATGTACAGGGATTTCAGGCAATGTTTCTCAGCTTCTTAATCCTGTGGCTGCTTAGGCTATTTGAACAAAACCCTCAAATCATAACTTCACCTCAGTGAATTTTGTTTGCAAGCAATTACGACTTCAATTAAGTTCTGACTTTGTCTTATTGTACTTAATCCTTGTCATTCTACTTTCCTGCTTACAAGAGTGCTTTTGCAGGTCATTGTTTTTCCCCAGGGATGTCACCCAGGTGTGGGAAATGGTTTTTTAGGGCACAGTCAGTAGCACATGTACCTCCTGGATTAAATGTGAGGCTATTACATGTTTGGCTGTCTGGGAAGAGTTCTCACCTCTTGATGGCATGAAGGATTTCATCACTCTCCCCAAACTCCTGGCGATAAGCCCCGCTCACCATGCGGTCACTGGCTTTGTGCTCCCCGAACACCTTCTTCATGGCATCTGTTATCTCCCCCACGGTGCACCTGAGGCACAGACAAAAACCATTCGTGTTATCAGCAGGCTGAAATGAAAACAGAACACAGACATTGCTGGCACTGGCCCAACCATTTGCCTTGCTGCTGGACAAATTTACTTACATTGGTTTCCCTTTCAGTGCTGCAACTCTGACAATCCAGCTCACCCCACCGCCACCCACTGACAGAATGTGCAAAGGCATTTTTAAGAAAATATTTTATTGCTCATGTGAGAATTGATTTACAACTGGCAAGGCAATGGAGAATGGCAAAATGCTTCAGAAAATTAAATCAGTTTCTGAATTGAGGTGGTTTTTTTTTGCGAGGGGGCTCAGACTGAAAGATCCTGCATTTGGACTCAGGCCAAAATACAAAATATAAATCAAGAGGGGACAAAAAACAGAAGAACACACAGAAGAGACTGAAACCTCACATTTTAAAACCTATGTGCCTTTCCCTTGATGCTTTTATTTTAGTGTTTATTCTTCTCCTCTACTCCTGACACAGCTCCTTTACCCACCAGATGCAGAAGGATCTGTAAAATTTAGTTATGTGCAAGTTACAAGTTTTGTTTGCTACTGGACACACTGTACATGTTTGAAATAATATTGCTGTAGTACAAGTGAGAGAAGCAAACTAGGCTGTGCTGTTTTCTTGTACAAACTTCAGCAAAAACAGCCTCTATCCCAAAGCAATTGAAAAATTTGTGCTGAATATAACTTGGTGGAAACTTTGTCAAAGGAAGGAAAAAAAAATACTACTCTTTTAAATTACTTTAAAACTGCGCTTACAAATACAGACACCAAAGCAATATTAAGTATATAACTAATTAATCTAGCACATTTCAAACCTCTGGAATTTATATTTTATCCTGCCACATTATATTTGTTCTCTACAACTCCCTGAAAGGAGGGTGGAGCCAGGAAGGGGTCGGTCTCTTCTCCCACATAACAAGTGACAAGACAAAAGGAAATGGCCCTAAGTTGCACCATGGGAGGTTTAGGTTGGATGTTAGGAAAAATTCCTTCACTGAAATGGGTGTCAGGCAGTAGGACAGGCTGCCCAGGGCAGTGGTGGAGTTCCCATCCCTGGAGGGATTTAAAAGCTGTGTAGATGTGGCCCCTGGGGACATGTGTTAGTAGTGGGCTAGCAGTGATTGGGGGAATGGTTGGATTCAATGATCATCATAAAGGAATTTTCCAGCCTAAATAATTCTATGATTTAACTACTCTGAGGCAAAATTAACTTAAGTATTATCTAAAGCTTTTATATGAAATGCTCAGGAAAGACTGGAGAAGATGCACCTTGCTGTCCACACACCTCTACTGCAGTTTCAGCAGATCCTGATTCCGACCACATGCAACCTGCCACACATGCCCCCAACGTAACAAGACATTTCTGCTGCATTTGCTGAATCATTCAGTAAATTCAGAGATGTTTTACTTCCTGTGACCCCTCAAACTAATTTGCTCTTTTGCTGGCTCATTCTCAGCAAACTTAGTTATAAATCTAAACTATGCAAAGGTAAAATGTCAGAAATCCATTTGTGATCACATATCAGGATCTGTACAGCTCAGATGTCTGAAGTGGCCTCTTATCTCTGGTATCACTTTTCACAGTTTTGTGAAAAGACAGCTTTGCCTAAAGACAGCATCACTCTAGAACACACATTTTTAACTCATGTTATTGATACTGTTTTGTCATTTTGTGTTAAGTTTGAGACCTTTTCCCATGTTGTCCCTAACAAGAAAGTTTCTTGTACATGTTCCCAGAGCTCACAATCCTCCTTCAAACACTCTGTATCAGATGCCACAACAGTTTCTTTCTGTGGTCACATCCCATATATATGTTTTGGGGCAGAATTAAGTTCTGTGTTTGGAACTTACAAAGTGCATCTTCAGTCCATTAATGCTTTTACAATTAACAGAAACAAGGTCACCAAGGAGAGAAACTAGGAGTTAACTGGTTAATTTTGCTACAGAAGATATGAATCCCTTGTAAATCCAACACTGCCCTCCTGTGACCTCCCCAGTTCCAAGACAAATGTAGACATACTGCTGGAGACTCCTGACAGGCTGTGGTTAAATGGATTTAAAATATAGTTATTAAGTATTCTAGGAATGGGAATGAAGGAATTGGAGACATGACAGTAAAAACAGGGCAGCACCCCAATAAGGAGTGAATTTGGTTTGCTCATATTTGGGCCATTTAGTTAATTAAGAAACAGACAGGATCTATTCTAGAGACTGATGCTGACCTTGAAACACGAAACAAAGCCTCAAAAGCACTTTGGGTGAAAAAAGGAACTGTTCCACTGGACTCTAATGATGCCTCACACTGCTCAAGAACATTTCTTACAACTTTGCCTGACTAAGCAAACTGATTTCTCCTTCAGCCAAAAAATGTTTTCACAGCAATCTGTGGTGCAAGGAAAGATGAAGCAACAGAGCATGATAAGACTGTGAATATCCATTTTCACATCTCAGACGCTTCTTAAACTCCTTGACCCATGAAACAGCTGAGTGACAGAGAAACTCAATTATGTCCTGGAATTGGTAAGAATATGAGTTATAAACAGCAGAATGTGTACAAACAGCCTCATTTCATATCAGATCCTTTATATCCGTAGTGTTCCCTGTGAGAAATCAAAGCATTGCCTTAAGAAGTTGTAATATAATAATAGTGTGTCTTACAATGTGAAACTGCAGGCATTATTTACTTCCACCTCTAAAGAAAAACCCCAAAACTCCAATCTTGCTGCCACCACACCCAAGAAAAGTTAAAAGGTGAAAATGAACCGCCAATTTTTAAATAAGAATTGGCTGTTCAAGCCCACCCCCAGTACCTGGCACGTGCTGCTTCCACTGCCAGAGCAAGTAAGTTGCCTTCCCCAGTGGCAGCACATTGTGTGAGAGCAGCCAGGGACTGCTGGGCTGCTGCTTGGTCTCTGCTGGCTTTCACCTAAAGTGCAGAAGAGAGAGAGATTCAGTTCAAAGAAACCAAAAAGTGAAATGGGAAGTCAAGTGTGGAAGACTAATTTCAAATATTTTATTCTGGATGTGGAACTGTCAATATCCACTTCCTATTTCAATGAGATTAGAAGTCAAAAGACAGCTCGGACCTTAAAATTTGTACAAGTCCATAACATAACCCTAAACCAATTTCATCTATGTTTTCACTGATTATGAAAGTGGATGTTGATTTCTGGTTCTGTAACCCTCCATAGCACTTGACAAGAAGCACCCAACAGTAAGTGATTAAGCAATGTCACAGGCTTTTGGAGCAAAACATTGCAGAAATGGTTTCTATCACATTTTCAGAACATGTAAAGCTCTCAATTTTTAAAGACTGGACATACAGATATATATTCCAGTTTCTCCACTAATGACCAGAGTGGACTCTCAGAAACTGGAAGGTAAACTTCTGGCAAGCTGCCTTTACTCAATCTCTGTCTGCAATTGCAATAAGATTCATTTTTAAGAAGGTTGTTCTCACCTTGTTGATTTTCTCGATCTGCTTGGCACGGACTACAGAGTTATCAATGGCCAGAACTTCCACTGCCTCCTCTTTCTCCAGCTGGTGCTTGTTCACTCCGACAATTACTTCAGACCCTATTTCCAGTGGAAACACCAGAAACTCAGAACACATTTGCAAACTACTGTGAAAAGACATAATGTTAACAGGACAAGAAGATTTTGAGCATTATTATGCATTGCTTTGCTTATATAACCACATACATTTCAAATACACAAAATCTGCTCTTATAGAATGGATTTAAGTCTGTATTTTTCAGATTTTATGATGAAAGATTAAATGCATGAACATTCAACTCAGTGAATACTGCAGCAGAAAAAAAAAATGAAATAGAACTATATTTATCGAGCAAACTGATTTAGTAATGAGTCCCTAAAATAAATTGGGTATTTTTCTTTTTAAGCTTACATTAGTGTATCTGACAGAACTAAACAGAAGTGCTGGTCTACTGCTCTGCATTTACTTTTCTCATTTAACAGATAAGAAAGTGAAGTTGCTACCTAAAACTACTGCATGTGCATAAAAATTAATTTGTAATGTTTGGAAAATTATATTTTAGGCTTCAATCACTATGGACTAATCAGATCTTTTTATTTGCAGTGCCTGATAACATTGATACACTCTTTGAAGCAACATGAAGTAATTTACCTTACGAGAGAAAACACAGAACTTTACTGATTATTCTTTATTGGCCTTAATTAAGACCTGCTTCAAATTTATCCTCCATACAAAGAAGTCCATATAACTTTCATGTTTGAGTTACCCCTAGTTTCTGTTCCTGGATTACTACTGGAATGCAGATTCCAAAAAGTGGAATAGAATTTTAAGCACACATGTATAAATATCTCCACAAATACTTACTCTATGAGTATATACACATATGTATAGCAAGCAAGGAGCTGTAACATCCTCTGCTATGATCTGACCATTCCGGAAAAACGGGCAGCTCTCCAGAAAACCCAGGAATTTGGCCAGCTACGGTGAGTATCGCCATCTGGTGGCATTTCTGCTTTTAAACTCAGGAATCACAGCTTAAAGCTCCTATCAGAAATCAAGCCATTCACTATTGAAGGCTCCAAACACTCTTTTAAAATGCTGTTTCTACTGCTTTGTCTAATCTAATCTTGAACATGTCAAGCAAGACTTTTCACACTGGTACTCTATTTTGTACACTCTGTCTCTTTCCAGAGCTTTCACTGACATTTGTTCTAGCACTCACAATCTGCTACTCCTGGTACTGTATTTTGTACACTCTGCCTCTTTCCAGAGCTTTCACTGACATAAAACCATTATCACCATTTGTTCTAGCACTCACAATCTGCTACTCCTAAACTGAGAAATAAAAAAACCACAATGAACATGTGTGTAAAAAACCTTTGTACTGAAGTATTCTATTGGCAATTTTCCCTTCTTTCATCCCCCTGCTCTTACCAGAGTCAATCCTTGCTTGTCTCCGGGCTGCACACTCTTCAATACGAAGTTTGGGGATCCCCTCAGCAACAGCTTTGGCCATCCCACCCATTTCTTCTATCTCCTCAATAAGCTGAGAAATGAAGAGGATTGAGATAGTGAGTAGTAGCAAGGTTTAAAAACTGAGCTTAGTACCTGTGCTACCACTCACATTGTCATTAAACTTTTTTTATACAGTTTTGTGCTCTAAACTGTGTTTTGTAAAGTTTATTTACAAAGACATCACTGAAGTGTAAAATAATTCCTTGATTAGAAGATACCACTATATCAAACAGTCCCTTAGAAGACATTTCTCAAAACTCCTATCCCTAAAATTTTCCCAGAGAAGGTTTTACAAACTGACCTTTAAAGCAGCTTCATAGACATCGTTGGTGAGGCACTCCATGAGGTAAGATCCCCCCCAGGGATCTGCCACTTTGGGAATCCCTGATTCCTCCTGGATTATGATCTGAGTGTTGCGGGCAATGCGAGCACTCTTCACTGTGGGCAGCCCCAAGGCTTCATCGTAGGAATTGGTGTGCAGAGACTGCGTCCCCCCGAACACCGCAGCCATGGCTTCGATGGTGGTGCGGATGACGTTGTTGAAGGGATCCTGGAAGGAAAAGGGGAGCTCTGAAGCTCAGTGGTTCTGCCACGGAGCTGAGGTAGGTTAGTCATATTGCAAAGAAACAAATGCAAAATTCCCCACTGGAACACTGTAATCAGAACAAAAGCTGAAAAAACCCATATCAAACAGATTTATCACTTTTTGATATCTTAACAAAGAGATTAATCCATAAAGAAAGCGGCTCACAGTAACGAATCAAAGCCTAATTTATATTTAGTGGTGTTTCAAAGAACTTAGTGAATCCAAATCAGAGAGGATGGAACAGTAGGCCTGATGTCTTCCATCCTCCAAATCCAGAATTCTTGGAGCAGTGAACAGTACATGTGTCAGACAAATTACTAGTCAAGATGTGTTTTAGAACTAAATGTGCTTAAATATTTTCATTGATGACAGGACCACATAAGGTAATTATAGAAAACTGTGATTTGGATAGGTAAGAATGTAAAACATAATTTATGAGTAGATACCTATCTAAAGGCATGTTAAGTATATTTGCCCTCTGAAACCTATAAGGAGAAAATACTGCACACTGAGAAGCTATACTAAAATATACCACAATGTTTAGACAAATAGTTATGATCTAGCCAGAAATATATTTACACCGGACAATGCAAGACAATTGAATACAGTTTTGGTAATAATAACATTTTTGCACTCCCACAATACTTTTAATTGAAGGACCCACAGAGGTCACTGTTCAGAAAATTACATTGTTTTAGTTTTACTGTGTTGTTGTAATGTAAGTAAACATAACATTTACTTAAAAAAAAACAAAAAAAAACCCAACAAAAAAACCAAGGCACAGAAGTCAATGCTTGCAATCACAACCTAAAAATAACTCCTATTACATGACTTTGATTGAGCAGCAGGCCTTGGGATCACAGCTGGAACCCAGCTCTGACCTCATTTGGGAAACTGTATGCACTCCAATGATTTATCTCCTTGCTGCAAGGTAAATCAGCAGGAGGAGCAGAGAGTGTACCCAGTTTCAAAGGATCAGATGAGATGTAACCATTACTTCTCTCTTCAGCACTGAGTCTCAGGGGTGTGAAAGACTCCCTTGGCTGCTGAAATGAATTTTCAAGCTAGCGATACTAAGAAAAAAAGCGCCTCTACTTGCTGACTGCACTGCATTTTGGAAGGATAAGTCACAGGACAAATCCCAAGACAGCTTCATCCTCTGAGTCCTGAATTGACATAAAGGTGTATCCAGTGCCAGAGTGTGCATTTGTCAGGTTGAGAGGACAGCTGCTGCACCTTTGTGAGTAACACCAGTAGCCCCCTTTAAGCCACACACCACGAGAACAACCTTTAAGTAAGGAGGTTGATGAGAGTCCGATTTCTAACCTGCTCAGTGAGTGACCAGCCTGAAGTCTGACAATGAGCTCTCAGCAGAAGAGATTTGGATTCCTTGGGCTTAAACATTTTCTCAATCAAGTGAGCCCACAGCCGCCTCCCAGCTCTCATCTTTGCTATTTCCATATAGAAGTTCATGCCAATTCCCCAGAAGAAAGAGAGCCTGTAATAGGAGAACGTGAACAGAATATAACATTGAATCATTCAGATAACTCTGCATCGGTAATAGAGAAGCCATACAGCAAGGTCTCTGATTAATGTACTTTCACAGATGATGGGAAAGTTCCTATTTGCTTATATGTGTAAAAATACTCAATTTGATATTAAACTCTACAGAGGTTTTACCAAAAGTGAGTTTTATACTAGCAAATTTCTTGAGCTCACCTAGGTGCAAATTCATCAATAGTGAGGCCAGCTTTAAGCCCAGTTCTGCAGTACTCCAAGCCATCTGCTATTGTATAAGCTAATTCCAGGATGGCATCAGCTCCTGCCTCTTGCATGTGGTACCCACTGATGGAAATGGAATTAAATTTTGGCATATACTGGGAAAAAAAAAAAAAGATACAACAGGATATAACAGCAGAAGAGAGGATCAAATACTTGTTCTATCACATTAACACAGAATCACAGAATGGTTTGAGCTGGAAGGGAGTTAAAGGTCATCTAATCTCAACACCCCCTGCCATGGGCAGGGAAACCTTCCACTATCCCAGATTGCTCCAAGCCCCATCCAACCTGGCCTTGGACACTTCCAGGGATGGGGCAGCCACAGCTTCTCTGGGAAACCTGTGCCTGGGTCTCAACATCCTCACAGGGAAGAAAGTTGCCACCATTGGTGTAAAAGGTTACTCTCAATCTATTTTATAAACCCTTCTTAGGTGCCAAAAGGCTGCAATGAGGTCCCCCTGGAGCATCCTCCTGGCTGAACACCCCCAGCTTTCTCAGCCTGTCTCCAGCCCATTCTCTGACTTCCTTGTTGGCTGCAAATACAAACCATCTCTACAAAGATGTGTTTGAGTCGTGGTGCTTGAAATTTGAAGTTTGATTAAACCTTCAAATTTATATTTTAAATTATGTTGGATCTTAACTTTTACTGGGCCTTTCCACAACCATATTACTCTTCTCTATGACATGTCTTCCCATCCTTTCTTTGTTCTCCAAAGTGCCTCATAAACATTTACCCTAATAACAGAAGTTATACATTTAAACAATGAATACCTTTGAGGTGTACTGGAAGATGTCAGCAATGATCCTCATGGATGGTTCTGGGGGGAAAATGTAGGTATTTCTGACCATGAACTCCTTCAGGATGTCATTTTGGATTGTTCCTGTCAGCTTGGCCTGAGGCACTCCCTGCTCTTCCCCAGTCACAATGAATGTAGCCAGCACAGGAATGACTGCTCCATTCATTGTCATAGAAACTGACATTTTCTCCAAAGGAATTCCATCAAAAAGAATTTTGGTGTCTTCCACTGTGTCGATGGCAACTCCAGCCATTCCAACATCTCCTCGAACTCGGGGATTGTCTGAATCATAACCACGGTGGGTGGCTAAATCAAAAGCAACTGATAATCCCTGCTGGCCAGCTACATGAAAAAGAAAGGAAAAAAACCCAAAAAACAATAGAGAGATAGTTAGAGGTGTTGAACAGATTTGCATTAGGATGGGACTTAAATTTATTAACTCTATTTTACATGATTCAGGCTTGAATGGCAAACTAAATTTTGATGTTAAACATTGTTCCCTCCCCAATCTGTCCAAGGTTTAGTGGTCTTAATCTTTAAATGAAGTTTTTAACTGGGAAAAAAAAGCCAAAAAGGTAGTCCTTACTGTGCTTTAAAAATTGCTGAATAACAGCTCACCCACAAGTTATAAATGCACCTAGATAGGCAGTATAAGAGCTTATAACTCAGCTTGGCTTAGCTGGGAATAGAAGTGTCATAAACTCTGTCACGTTACCTTTTCTTTATCACAAACTAAACACCACACACTGTTCCCTGGCTCTACTGACACATGTTGTTAATTGCAAATCTGCAGTAAGAGAAAATTATTCATATAAAGCAGGGAACAGGACAGCCAGAGCTCTTGTTGCTGTGGCCTGAAAGCAGAACCCAAAACTCTGCTATCCTCAGGCATTCCCCCCTCTGACCAGTGACTGGGCTGTGCTACCAGCTAACCCAGGTTACCACTTCTGCTTCATGAAGAGTTCTGAGTTCCATGACCTCAGCTGCTTGAACCCTGGGATGGATGCAAATTATATCTATGTGTTAAGGTGCAATAACCAAAACCAGCATTTAACACATTCATTCTCCACAGCAAAATGAAACAAAGGCACTTCCAGAAACGATCCAATTTCCCAGTAATAAAGAAAGACAGTGCCACTGGGAAGACCTTATCAGAAATCCAAACTCACAGTGTAGAATAATCACATTTGCCATGTAACTGACTGAATTCATGTCCCCCATTGCTTCACAAGGCAGTGTTGTTTCCCAGAGCAGCTGCCCCACCTTTGATGTTGTCCTTGTAGAACTTGTTGCTCTCCTCCACCGTACTGAACCCAGCGTACTGGCGGATGGTCCACGGCCTGTACGTGTACATGGTGGGGTAGGGCCCTCGAGTGAAAGGCTTCATCCCTGGCAGCTCCTCAGGGAAGTCCTCCGTGTCCCTTTTGGAGTATAAAGGCTTGATGTCGATCCCCTCTGGGGTGTGCCAAATTAAATCCTTTGGGTTCTTGCCCTTCAGCTGCTTCTGAGCCAGGGCAGCCCACTCGGGGTGCAGCGGCTGCCTGTGCAGGGCGCGCCAGGCCAGGAGCGCGCAGCGGCGCGGCCGCAGCCGCAGGACAGCATCCCCGGCCCACAGCATGGCTCTCCTTGCAGGGTGGGGCAAGCTGGACAAAATAAAAACATGCATTCTGCATTATCATATGCACCTAACATAGCAGATGTGAGGATGAAGAGGTCATGCAGTTTGCTAAGTCCAAAACAATCCCTCATGAGAAAAGTGAAACGTGTTATTCACGCACTGATTTGACAGACAGCCCTTCCTCTTGCCTTTCAACCAGAAACAGAGTTCAGGAAAAATCCTACATTTTCCTCTAACCAAGGAAAACATTCCCTCAACTTATCTACATCCACATCTGAGATGTGTAACTTATTTCAGTCCCTCAGCATCACTGTCATTAATCAGTCACTGAAAAGTCAGTGTGAGGCATGAAGATGGCATGGCCAGCTACCCTCTCACCTTCACATCTCTCTCATCTAGAAATTCCTTCATGTCAAAGAGTGATGCTTTTCCAGGGATGGGGCAGCTACAGCTTCTCAGGGCAACCTGTGCCAGGGCCCCATCAGCCTCACAGAATTTCTTCCCAGTATCCAACATCAAGGAGGCACTCTGCAGGAAGTGGTCAGAAAATTGCTGATATAATCATACACTTTGGGAAAGATGGCTTGGGCTGGATGGAAACTAGGGATAGGTTGAAAAAGAAAGGAGAAAAAAAAATGTGGTATGTGAGAACACAGGGACAATACAAGCTGCAGAGCTTTTCCCACCATGCATGAGATAGATGGGGCAACAATGTGAACAATTCCCTGTGAGGGTGGTGAGGCCCTGGCACAGGTTGCCCAGAGAAGCTGTGGCTGCCCAGTCCCTGGAAGTGTCCAAGGCTAGGCCGGATGAAGCTTGGAGCAACCTGGTCTAGTGGAAGATGTCCCTGCCCATGGCAGGGTTTGGAATGAGATGATCTTTCAGGTCCTTTCCAACTCAAACCAGTCTGTGAATTCAGTAACTCCTAACAGCTATAAGCTCCTTTGCTTCTGCTCTCCATACCCTACCCTTGCACTTCCTTACAAAAACAAAACCTTTACAGCTTGGCTCTCGCATCTCTTTCACAACTCCCAAGAAACACACACTTCTCTGACACCTTTATGAAAAATCCTGCATAAAACTGGAAAGCATCTGTATCACTGCAGCAACACCCTCCAAACATGTGCTTTAATAATATATATGCTAAGTGTGGTATGCGTATAACCTGAGGAGCACAGAGCTCCTGAGGAGCACTCATGCCCTGCAGGAATGTGATGCTGCAGCCAGGATGGAAGGCAACCTGTGCCCACACCCCTGCACGGGTCACAGGATGGGTCAGGTTGGAAGGGACCATAGTGGCTCATCTGATCCAACCTCCCTGCTCAAGCAGGGTCATCCCAGAGCACAGGGCATGTCTCCAGACAGTTCTGGAATACCCCCAGTGAGGAGACTCCACAGCCTCTCTGGGTAATCTGTTCAGTGCTTGGTCACTGCACAGTAAGGAAGTTCTGTCTCATGTCCAGGTGGAACTCGCTGGGGTCAGTCCCTGCCCGTTCCTCTGGTGCCATTGCTGGGCCCTGGAGCAGAGCCTGGGCCCTGCTCTGAGCCCTCCCTGCACACAGGGACACCCAGGGCTGAGGGCCCCTCTCAGCTGTGTCTCCTCTCCAGGCTGAACAGCCCCAGCTCCCTCAGCCTTTCCTCCTCAGGGAGATGCTCCAGACCCTCCTTCATCTTTGCAACCTCTGCTGGACCCACTCCAGAAGCTCCATGTCTCTCCTATCTGGAGGAGCCCAGAGCTGGACACAGCACCCCAGATGTGCCTCAGCAGGGCTGAGCAGAGGGGCAGGATCACCTTCCTGCTGGGAACGCTCTTCCTAACGCACACCGGGATTATTCCTGTCCCGGAGCTGGCCGCTGCATTTACCCTTGTTCAGTTTCAGACAATTCCTCTCTGCCCATCTCCCATCCCCGCCCTGTCATCCCCTCTCCACACCTCTCTCTCCTCAGCACCCACAGCCGGACAGGAACGCTCCGCTCTCCGTCCCGGGACAACGCCCGCAGCTACCGCCCGCCCCCAACACGCCCCTCGGGCGGCCAATGGGGACGGAGGGCCGGGCCGGGAGCTGGGATAGGGGGTGAGGACAAGGACAGGGGCAGGGCTCGGGGCTCCGGACATGGACAGGGCCATGGAAAAGGATCGGGAGCAGGACAGGGATGGGATCCCCCCGTTACCTGTCACCGGCCCCTCCGTCAGCGCGCAGCCCCCGCGCACGCGCGGTGGGCGGGGGCGGTGTTGCGCGTGCGCCGCGGGAAGCGCGGGTTGGTTTGGTAACGTCCCGGCGGGGTTGAGGCGGGACCGGCGGCAGCGCTGAGGAGGGGGAGGCAGCGCCGGGAAGGTGAGGCTTGGGGCGACGTGAGCCGGGAGGAGAGGAAGAGTTTTGTGGAAATGTTGTCCATGGCGCTATCCGGCAGCACCGGCGAGCGGGCATTTGGGGATGTGAGGGCGTATGGGTGAGGACTACAACTCCCAGCATGCACTGTGATAGAGAAGAAGGTCTTAAGCGGCGGTGGGGAGCGATGCATGCCGGGAGTTGTAGTCCATATCTCATTTGCGGTCCGCTGTGAAAGCTGTCCCACAAAATGGGTAGTTATGGAGGAAGGGACAGGGCTCATTTGCTTGCTTTAGGGCTTATTCGGCTGCTGTGAAGTTTGTTTATCTGGCATATAGTTTATTTACCTGTTTTAGACCTCACTAACCCTGCCGGGGCTTGTTTGTCTGCTGTCAATTTCGACACTTGCCTGGTGAGAAGTGACAGGACCTGAGTGAGGAAAGAGTGGCGTGAGGGAGTGAGTGAAAAGCTGAATAAATCTGAGTCGTGGTGCTTGAGAGACGAGAAGGGTGGTGGGGTTTGTGGCTACTCCTGTCTGTGTGACAGCTTTTTCCTCTGTCTCTACAGTGAGAAAAACTGTAGATTTAAACTGCATCAGAGGCCACTGTGCTTATGTGCTAAGGTAAGGTAAAAAGTTCTGGTAAGTGGATGACTGCACTGAAAATTAGAACGATAAATCATAGAATCACACAATGGTTTGGGTTGGAAGAGACCTTAAAGATCATCTATTTCCAACTCCCTGCCATGGGCAGAGGCATCTTTCAAATGGGGATGCTTTCTAAGTGGTTCTACATTTAGGTAAATTTACAGGATTTGGGCTCTAGGTTAGTAAATATTCAAACATTTCATCTCATTTAGGCTCATTTGGGACTTATTGGGTTGAGCCAAATTTCCATATTTTATTTTTTTTTTAAGTATGGTTTGCATTGTATGGATTATAGTTGCCGGATTTTAATTTTGTCTTTGTTTCCTCCTGTTCCCGTTGGTTTACAGATAATGAAACCCCGCCACACACCTTCCAAGAAAATGGGGAAACCCGCTGGTGGGAGATCAGCAAAAACTCCTTTAAAATCACAAAATCAACAAGGGCCTTCTAGCAAAAAAAAGGGAGTAGATGAACAAGGAAGAAAACAAGGTCAAAAAAGACAGGTATTCATTATTTTGGAAGGGGAAGGGGAAAGAGGTACTTTTTCCCATTTTTTTAAATTGGAATTTATAGAGAATAGTTCATTAACTAAGAATAGTCCTCTCAAGGAAATGCCCAGTGTGAAGAGCTCTTTTCAGCAGTCTTCAATAAAGCTTTTTGGGTTTTTTTGTGCTCAAAGTCTTTTGTCAGACACTGGCATAGTGAGTTCATAGAAGTAGATGAGTGATTGCACAGCAGGGGATCTCTCAAAATTACCACATTTGCTGTAAATTTTTCCCTTCAGCAGGTCCCTCAGAAAGGCAAAAGGGGAGTTAAGGAACTGAAGGACTATTCCCCTGCAGGTAAGATCCTGTTCTTTCCTGTTAAATCTGAGCTGTTTTACACCTTTGACTCCAGTCTGACTGAATTGAGTCACAAAGCTCTCTGTCCAGGTTTGACAAGTCATATTTCCCTTTTTTCCTTTGTGATAACAGGAGAAAGTGGTTCTTCAAAAAAGGTGAAGCTGTCCAGTGCTACAATAAGATCTTGGCAGCCTCTCTCAGAGAACAGTAGGCTGTTCCTGGAAAATATAGTGGATTCAGTAGTACTGTAAGTGCCAAATATCCTGGTGGTTCTTCTTTATTTCCTCGAGGAACAAAGTAAAAATCATAGTATTACTTGAACTGGAAGCCAGTGTGTTTTTTGACATGTTCTCTGTGCTTGCAGGCTTTGTGATGGAAATTCTGCCTGTATTTTCTTTCCAGATCTGTTTTGTCCCAACAGAGGGAGGGAAAAGATGATGTTCAGAAGCATCTCAGTGTACTGAAAAACAGGTAAGAAATTATAAATTGAAAGGAAAGAGGGAGAGAAAAGATTTCTTCTACCCAGTTGTTTTGTACCATACTTTGAGGGTGAACTAAAACTCTCCTCTGACATATATATATCTAAATATTTAGATTTAGATATGTAGAGAAAGCTATATATCATGTTTCATAAAAGCATTTCCCGTTTTTATTAAAACGATCATCATTTGGAAGCAGTTGCAAATTCTCCTCTTAGAACTTTGAAAAGCAGAAGGGACAGAACTGGGAAAATACAAGGAAAATATTAATTAATGTCAGTTTATAGCCAGGGAGTGTAGAGGCCAGTGGAATATAAACCACACAAGGTCAGTGCAATAGCAGACATGAGAGTTTTGGGATTTCTTCTTCCTGGTTCTTTCCTTGGACACCTGCTCCACATGATTTTGGAAGACAATTTAAGGCAGTTTTTCTTTCCCTCTGCAGTCATTTACCTCACTGGCAGCAATTAAGTTTAAAACTATAGTGAGATTAGTTTTTCCCCAGAATTTTCTTTTTGCTTTGCAAAGAACTCCAAACAAGTCATACTTTCCTTTCTCTGTAATTGAAGGGTGCTGAGAAGTTTCAAGACTTTAAATGTGCCTCCAGGGAAGCTGGGCAACCTGAAGAATATCCCGGGCCTTCAAATGGCAGAGAAACAAATGCTTGAGACAAATGAGGAGTCTTTGGTACAACTGCAGGTATGAAAAGCAAGGAAGGGAAAAAATTACCTTACCACACTGCTGGCCGTGCCTGTGCTGTTGTGGAGGAATGTCCAGTGTTCATCATTGTCAGCCACCTTTGCTGCAAACCACTGTCTCCTTTTGGATGTTTTGTCAGGATGTGTTCTGTGGGAAAGATTCACCATCTCTAAAGTAAATTTTCTTCTGGTTTTGTCTTGGTTTTGTTTTAGGAAGAAATAACCGAAGCAGAGCGATCAGCAGAACGCATTGAGGAAAATATACAGCAGCTGCAGTACAAAATCCAGGTGCTCAAGAACCAGTTAGAGGAAGATGAAAAAGATGCCAGAAAGGTATAAAATAATTAATAAATATATAAAAGAAATACTTGTGTACTCTTGTAACCTAGAGGAATGGGCTGACTTCCAGAGCTTTCTCAAATAAGCTGTTTCTCAGGCAGTGTCGTTTAAGGAAGGCCTCATTTGCTTGTGGGAATGGATCTTGTTAATCTTTCCAACTTCAGTTGCAGAATTAAGTTTGGTTTCAGAATTTGGGTAATGACAGACAGGTTATTTTCCTACTTGTGTGCCTGATATATGGGGGTTTGGATTGTTTTTTCATTCTCTTTTTCTAGGTATTCCAGGAAAATGGCAGTGGAGCACTCCAGCTTCCAGAACTCCCCAAGCGCAGTTTTCAGGCACCCACTTTGCAGGTGAATGTGGAGTATATATTTATCTTTTCAAAGACACTTTGGTTATGAGGAGGAAGGCAACAGAATGTGCTTTTATCCCTTAACCTCTGCCAGAGGGGGCAGTTCTGAAAATTCAGAAAATTTGAATAGGTTTTCATTTTCCATGTTATATTTTTGTTCTTTTCATTGAGAACAATATGCTTATGCTTTAAAACCAGGACAAAACCCTAAAAACCCTCCTCATTGCTGGAAGTGTTCAAGGCCAGGTTGGGTGGGGCTGTGAGCAGCCTGGGATAGTGGAACCCTGTGGGAGGTGTCCCTGCCCATGGCTGGGGGTTGGAACAAGCTGGTCTTAAAGGTCCCTTCCAACCCAAACAATTCTGTGATCTTATGATTTAAAACATCACCTGTTTTTTTCCTAGAAACCCTATGGCTCTAGGGAACTTGCAATTTCTGAAATACATCTATAATTGCTGGAGGGAAGACTCATTCTGTGACTTTGAATCTTTTATTGTTTAAGCTGTAGCTGGGCTGCATGAAGGTGAAATTCCTGTTGCACTCAACAAAAGCTGTTTTTTTGTTTTGTCTATGCTTTTTCTTTAGGAGGAAATTTTGAAGGTGAAGAATCAGAATGGCCTTTTAAAGGATATGAATGCTATTCAGCAGTCAGCTGACTTGAAGAACTTATTAACCCTTGTTGAAAAGACCTATGAGAAGGTGGATTTGCTTTGAGAAGCCAAAGTGTGTGGAGTCTCCGTGCTGAGTTTGGAATCTGTTTTCTTCCTAATGGCCTTCCTGTTGTGACTGTTGCATTTCTGTTAAAACATTTTCTATTTCTATTTTCTATTTCTATTTAACATTGGTATATAAATGTGTAGATACATTTTGGGACTCAAGTGATTTAAGTCATCTTATCAAGGTTTTTGGGATTTTTTTTAACCTGTGATAACTTCTAATGAGGATATATCCTGTCTTAGGAAAAGGGAGGGAAATGGGTTATTTGGGGGTTTTTACAGAGTAAGGGAACTATTCCATTCTATTTGCACTTCTTTATCTCTAATCACTGAAGGCTGTGTCTTCTACAAAAGTAATTTTTATTTGGGAGTTTAAAACAGGTTAAAAATAAACTGAAACAGGTTAAAATAAACTTATCTAATACTCAGTTATAAATCCTCTGTTCAACTTTCTTACTATTTTTTAACAAAAACCTTCAATTGAAGAAAATTGAATAATTTTTATCAAATATACAAAATTGCCTTTACATTTTCGTTACTTAATACAAAAACCAACATCAAACAACATAAAGTACTTTCTCAAGTTAAATTACCTGCTGAAAGATAGCAGTGCTCTTTACACTGACTTGCTTCATAAACTCTTGCTGTGCTGTTTACAAGTTGCTGCTACCCTTAATGAGACAAAAGGTAATTATCTCTCTTCTATGAGGGCTTGAAAGCCTCTCTGGAGTTAGAATCATGGAATATCTCAAGTTGGAATGAACCTGTAAGGATCTCTGAGTCCAGTTCTCTACTCCTCACAGGATTACCTAAACCATGTAGGAACAGGAAAACCAGACTAAGTACTTGCTTTATACTGAATCACAGGGAAAGGAATATAATTATTTAGAAATATTTCTCAAATTTGTGATCACTTGGCAAGGAGAACATTTACTGATATAACCATTACCCCAAAATAATTTAATCCAGAGCATGGGTTAAAGATTTTCCTGCATGCCAGGAAAAGGTTAAGTAAAGATATACTCCTTTGCTTTCATTAAGGGTAATTTACTATGTGGGTTTTGAACTTCCTGAACCACATAGAGACCTTTACCTTTTTGGAAGTTTTTTATTTTGAAAAGAAAGTGTGGAGAAGGGCAGTGAGTAGGACTCAGATTCAGCTTCCACACAAGGAGGTTGAAATAGTAACTGAAGAATGAGCTTCTGCATTACAGTGCTGGATAGATACAGAGGCAAGCCATAATTACTTTTTTTTTCCCCAACACTGGGTGACTTATTATAGGCTGGCTGTGGGTGTCATTACTTTGGGGTCATCATGCACACATAAACAGGGTAACATGAACCAGGGAACATAAATCCAGATATTTAGGAGGTGGTCTTAGCTCAACTTGACAGTGGATACTCGTGGACGGAGTTGCAGAATGATCAGATTGTTGGTTTTGATGAGATTTGAGGCCTCTTCCAGAAGGTTCAGTGTTGATCCGTGTGTGTGGAGCTGTGACCACAGCTGTGTGATTTGACCTGGGAGCACCTGAAACTTCAATTTCACAAACCTTGG
The DNA here is from genome assembly GCA_013400635.1 of Hypocryptadius cinnamomeus. Taxonomy (NCBI): domain Eukaryota; kingdom Metazoa; phylum Chordata; class Aves; order Passeriformes; family Zosteropidae; genus Hypocryptadius; species Hypocryptadius cinnamomeus. The sequence goes on from VYZP01026443.1 coordinate 150,753, forward strand.
CTTTAAGTAGGTAAGACATTTTCTTGTGTGTGTATGCTGTATGTACTGAGTTTATCCATTTAAGGAATACTCAGGGAAAATCTTAAAGAACTTCTGGATTCAGGTCAACTTGGCTTAAGGTTTTTCCTCAGAAGTGATTTCTTTGCATATGGAAATGGAGTAGGGAGAAGAGCCAAGGGAAGAAGCTGCACTGAGGCACTGGGGCATATCAGGATATCCAGCCCAGCTTCAAACCCAGCTGACTGCCAAGGTCAAACAGCCCTTCTGTTCTGATAGCCTGAAACTCTGAACATCCCACATTTGTCTCCTTGTACAACCTAAGCACAGCTTCATATCCCATATGTTTTTTGGGAATAACCTGAACTTGGGAGCATTTTTTGAGATATGTTTTCAACAAACAGTGAGCACGGCAGCAAGAATAAGAAAGCTGAAGGCCTGTATTATTTAGCCAAGATTAGGTGATCTAAGAGATTAATCCATGAGCCATCAATTACTTCACAGTTCTGGTCCATTTCTGCCCTCTCCCAAAAAGTAAAAAATAAAAGAACACCACTTTGGTTTAGAAGTACTGGAAACCTTAATTGCAATATGGATTGTTTTGGTCAAAGAATTAATATGACAGATGCCATGGAAAAGTGATTTAAACATTTTAGCACCACAATGGATTAGAGCTCTAGGAACGTGCTACAGCACACATTTTGTAGGGTTTGGGGATGACATTAAATGAAATGGCAGGGCTGAGGTCCAGGTCTGAGTTGGAAACTCCAGGTGGAGGGCAGAAGTTGAACCTCTGCAGGAGACTGGTGAAGAAGAGGAAGAGCTCCATTTTGGCAAGAGTCTCCCCAGCACAGATCCTCCGCCCTGGAACAAAAGGCAAAAGGACCACAGGAAAATCAGTGAGCTGCTTCAGTATTGGAAGAACAAAACCCCTTTTATCAGCTCTTGACCTGAAAAAGGTCAGTGTGAATCCACAACATTTGAATGTTATATGCTAGGTATGAATAAAGAACACAGTAAATTTTAAAAGTCTTTTGGGTACAAGTTATCAGAGAGAGAGGAGTTTTGATCTTCAGAGGTATCATACCAAAGCCAGCTGGTGATAGATTTTGTTTTCCCTTGTCTAAATGCTTGCATTTGGAGAGAAATGTATGGAAATGTAGTCTGAACTCCTTAACTCCAGTTTTCAATAAAATTGAATTTTTACTTCATTTTCACAATTTTCTTCTACTTGGCTGAATTTTTGGATCCCAAACCAAGTGGTTTAGTCTAGAGTTTAGGTCTGTTTGTCAACTCATATGCAATTTTTCATACTAAAATTTGTCAGCAAATTCCTTGAAGATTCACAAATGCTGGCCAGAGTGGGACTGAGAAGCAAGGTGGAGGAGATACTCTATGGATATTCAAAAGTGCTGTAAATGTAAGTTCTGTCAAATCCAGTAGCTAGTAAACTGCCTTATTCATAGCTTGATGATTGAAGGCCAGAACTAACAAAAACCTGAACTAAAATTTGGTGTTAACATCCCTGTGTGACAGAAAATGGAGAGCTATTGCATGCTGTGATATGAAATAAGCCCTCCAGGGAATGCCCAGACCCGACGCTCCCTGGATCTGCTTTCAGCTGGGACGTCTAGACTTAAGTCTGGAAAAGACCTGGGAACTGGAAGTGTCATAAGTTCTTTTAAAAAGAAAAAAAAAAAAAATTACAGTGTACTGGATGGTGAGTATGACAAGAAAAAAATCTTATTCGAAGATCATACAGAGTTGAAAATATACAAATAGGGTTGATAAAAAAAAGGAGAGTGTTGTGGATATGCCAGATAAATTAGCCAGAGACTGATGTATGGGAACTTAAAAAGAGCAATTACAGAGCCTGCAAAGCAGAAGAAATGCCAGAGGAGGAGCAGGGTTGGAATCTCCCATGGCAAATAGTGTACGTGTGTAAATTCAGGTGAATGTCACACTCTGGGAAAGCCTCAAAGGTCAAGTCCCTTCTTTCCTTTGATTTTACACAGAATTTGGGGTTTTTTTATTGTCACACTATATGAAATCTTGACCCAGCTGACATTTTTTGACTTTTTAAAAGGAACATGGGAAAATGAAGCAGGAATGCACAGCAGCACCTTTGCTGTGTGTTCTGTGTAAATGTAAAAGAGAAAGCACCTGCTGAGAAAGGCATGAAAGCATCTTTCTTCACAAATTTCCCATTGGCATCAAGGAAGTGCTCAGGGTAGAACATGTCTGGTTTCTCCCACTGCGACTGGTCTTTCAGGACTGAGGTCAGTAAAGGGATGATGTAGGTTCCCTGCAAAATAGGACAGTGGAATGAATTCGTGGACAAATTCAGAAAGAAATGTTAAAAGAAGTAATCCTGTAGGCATCTCACCTTGGGGATGAAATAGCCTTGAAGGGTGACATCTGCAGCTGTCTCATGAGGCAAATCCAGTGGCAGGATATTGGCAAACCTCTGAATTTCATGGATGACAGCATCTGTGTATGGCATCTGAGCTCGGTGCTCAATCCGCGGGGGGTTGGACCCTATCACTTGCTCTATCTCTTCTTGGACCTTTCCTGAAGAAAGAATCAACTCTTAAGATGCAAGGACTCATTCACCTCTGAGACACAGTGTGCTTTACTGATGCAAGTTATAATAGACCATAAATTCTCCAAAAATCTTTTTTTTCCTTTCAGAAATAATGGGAGGTGAACAGGACTACCAGTGTTTGATTCTTTATCTAACAAGAAACCTAAAGAGTTTTTTTCTGCCATCTTTTCTGTCTAAAGATCCATGTTCTGCCCAAGGGTTGTCTCAAAAACCCCATTTGACTCCCATCAGCTGGAATGCAGATGCCAGGCAAAGGCAATTCCATGAATCTTCTCAGGTCCCTAAAGCCTCAGTACAGTTCATTTACATCTGCACAGACCTTTGGTTTATTGATAGCTTCTGAGGGAAGCCTGGAACAGAATCATTGACCAACACAGGACAGCTCTTTACTTACTAATTAAAGAGATTTCCCTAAGCAGAGGGCCTGGCCTGTATGAACTCTGTGTTCTGCTGCTGGCTGACCAGTGTAAGCCTCACTGGGTCTGAACCAGAGGACACAGAGACAGTAACTGGCTGGAAATCTCAGCTTTTTGTAACTTGGTCTATTAACAGATGTGTTGATCCTCCAGGTTCCTGTTTGGTCACTAATTCCCTGAGTGTAACAGTATCTGTCATTAAACCACTTACTCTGGATTTCAGGGTACTTTAGCATCAGCAGAAAGCCCCAGTTTAGTGTGGTGGAAATGGTCTCAACACCAGCAGTAAACAAATTGCTCACCAAGCTTAGCAAGTTGCCATTATGGAAATACCCATTGGTAGTGGATTTCTCCTGAAAAAAGTGGTTGAGATAATAGGATGAAAACTCAAAGCTTTCCATGTGAAAATGCAGTTTATGTAGATAAATATTTGCTAAGTTATAAATCCTATATTTTAAGAAAGTATGAAAGGCAAGGAAGAGCTTTGGGCCTGTGTCTGGAGGAGAGTGCTGACATATCTTTGTATTTACTGGGACCATCTGGAGCTGCCTTCCCCATGAGGAAGGTAACCCAGCCATATCAGAGACCCCAAATAAGTCCCACTAAAGCCATGGTAGTGATTCCATTCTGTAATGTGTTATGTTTTCAAAAGAGCCAGAAGAGCTGGCACAACAGAGAGAGCAAATAAGAAGGTGCAGCCTTGGTAAATATATTCATACAGTCTAAAGAAAATAAATAAGAATAAATGTTCACTTATTAAAAGAGGTTGGAACTTCAACAGCGTGAAGTATCTGTTCAACTCTACCACTTTGTCATATGTATTTTCTCAAAGACAGCTTCCCTAAAGAAATGCAGCTGTAATAGTAAGGACTGAAAGAAAATTGCAAATGTCTTCATAAAACCATAAAAGATGGAACCAGCAAGAAAATGCTCAGTTACCTCCTGCTGTTTAACCAGGAAGGCATCAATAAAACTTCTTTGGTCATTTTTGTCCAGGTTTTTGAGGTGCTCTACAAAAGTAACTCGTACAAAATCATGGAATTCATCTCTGTTTCGAAGGAGAGCCTTGTTAGCCCTTAGGAGGAATCCAAGGTATGGGAAGATATTGTACATCTACGAGAGTGGAAGTTAGAGAGGGTTTGTCAGCCAGAGCTCTGAAAACACTATTGAAACAAATTAGCAACATTTGGCCTTCCTTGCAGATACAAAGTAAAAAACTTAAGATTAATATTTTGTTTTTTAGAACACAAAACAGTGACTGGATGAATTAGTAGTAGAAAATTCATCAAGGACCACTGAATAGATGTAAAAATCATGCCCCAAATTACTATTTTTCAGGAGTAGTGTAGGTGTCAGGCTCAAACAGCTTCAAGCTGCCACCAAGCAGATGGAAATGTTGGCCAGCAACTTTTTTTATTGTTTTGGCCAGTTCTTCCATTAGCATTTTTTTTTTTTCAAATCCTAGATAAATATAAATCAATCCAGGGTGTGGCAGCATTGCATGCAAGTATCCAAAGGTATTTTTCACTCACTAGCACTCTTCAAACTGTATTTTAAATAAATTTTTGAGAGAGTGGGGGCTTGATTGTTGACTTCATGATTCCCAAACTGTCTCTCAAGGTATATTTGTCCAAAAAAGTGCTTTGTAAACCGATTATCTCTCGAAGTTTCAGATTTTCCTGTTTAATAGAAGAAACTGATCACCAGTATTGCTATTGGCGTGCAGTGGAACAGCAACATAAACACGTGAATCTTACCGTGACCAAAGGTTTCCCAGCAAGCCTCGTGTTTTCATTGGTCAGGTTTAGAAGTCTCACAAATCTGGAGTCTTTGTAGTCAAATCGTTTTCCAAGCAATATTGACACAATTATATTAGCAACTGCTGCATTAATTATTTTGCTGGCATCAATGGGATTTCCTAGACAAGGAACAAGAGAATTGATTACATTGTAATAAAGAGATGTAATTTGTAAATGTAAAATTATTATTAAATATTGCTATTTGTTATGATTGATTGCTGTAATTGATTATTATCCAATGTCAGAATACCAAACCAAGACACAAAAATGCCAGAGGAGTCAAATTCATCAAACTGGTGTACATTTCCTAAAAAGGTCTGAACTTGACAAGGCTCAAAAAACCTTTGCACACTTGGACAAAACCTTAGAGGTAGTGAGGCCCTGGAACAGGCTGCCCAAAGAAGCTGTGGCTGCTCCACTCCTGGAAGTGTTCCAGGCCAGGCTGGACAGGGCTGGGAGCAGCCTGGGATAGGGGAAGGTGTCCCTGCCCATGGCAGGGGGTGGAGCTGGATGAACTTTAAGGTCCCTTCGAACTCAAACCATTCTGTGACTCTGTGATTCCATGGGTTTGCAGAATGAACAACCCACCCACCTTCCTGAGAGACGATGGAGTCTGCCAGGTGCCCGTACTCCTCCACGATTCGATCCTCAATGGCCTTTTTGCCCATCCCAAAGTCTCGTAAGGCTGTGAGGGTAAATCTTCGCATCACCTTCCAGTTTTCACCGTGGGCAAAAACAACCCCTGAGACCAAGAGAACATTTCAAGGTGGCAGAAGATTTTAAATAATTTTGTAGGCATAGAACGGAGCTGTTTAGTAGCAGTCACTTTTTAAAACAAATTGCATCCAGATGAGGAAAAACACAACTGTGCCTTAAGTATTTTCAATCCTCAGCAACAGGTTCATTACATAAACAAAGGATAAATATTTAAGGTAGCAAAGGATAAATATTTAAGGCTTACTTAATCAAATCTTAAGAAGAATATATATCCTCAAAGACACTTGTCACTGAAAGAAATTGGACATTTGAAATTCAAGTTCAAACTGCTGGTCATCATAGTTTGGAAGTGGAATTGAACTAAGATCTCTGATGACTGCAGGAAAAAATTAAGCAGGAAAATGTGTCTTAAAAATTTAGGTAACGTCTTAAAGCCTCCACCATCAGTTTTTTTTCACTGAAATTGTTACATCATTTAACTGATGACCTCAACTGTGGGTGTGAAATTCTTGTTTTGAAACCCAGCTCATTAGACAGTATTCCCCTTTTTAAAATAAATCCACAGTTCTCTATGTGCTACATGCTATCTATTGTCACATTCTGAATTTAAAAGCACTATTTACCGCTGAAATGATGAGCAACAGTAGAATACTAATTTCAGAAAGGGTTGTTCTATGATAAGCCCAAAACCCCACAAGTTCAGAGCTATATCCTGAGAGCTAGAAATGCTTCTCTGGCAAGGATGCCCTGTTCTAGATCCTGAAAGTGTGTCACTATCCATTTTCTCTTGCTGTCGGTTTTTTTTAGAGTTATGGTTGTTTTGTTGCCACTGTCAGTAGTTTCAAAGTTGAGTAAGTGTGCTAAAGTCAATGAAATTGCTCCCTATTTCCAATGCCTTTGTGATCTCTGATCCGAAGTGTTGTCCCAGCTCCTGCTTTGTCTATAGGGAAAATAAAAAGAGTAGGTTAAGCTGACAAGGAAGAATAAGACCAACTTACCATTTCCTTTGGTCAAATCTTCAAAGACTGGGATTTTAGGTCTCTCTGCAAATGCATCTGCCTGGTTTACAAGAGCTTCCTTCACTGTCTCATAGCCAGAAATCACTACAACTTTCCTGTACCCCATCTGAACACTGAAGACTGGACCATATTTTTTGGACAGCTGTCAGGAAAAGAGAACAGTGATTTACAACTTTTACAGCCTACAGAGAAATTCATCACCTGTTCAAGTGCTGCTTATTTTCCAGTCCTGCCTCTGGGTTACTCACGTGGTAGATATTTTCCTGACTACAGGGAAAGACACTTGATTTAAATGATGGGAACGTGCCAGAGATTGTGGTAGATAAGGACTAAATGGAACAGTTGGGAGAAGAGTTCCATTGTGCTAAACTGAGCAGAACTATCAACAGCTGAAACCCCAAGTCAGCAAAGGATTGCACTGAGAGTTCTGTCTGCCCTCAGACGCCCTTGTCAAATCAATGTTTGACTCATGTTTTCTCACTTAGCTCTATACTATTGTGCTTCTTTTGTGCACAGGCTGCACTTGAATAACCTGTTCAAATTTTTGGTACCATTATTTTATTAGAAATAAATCAGTTTGTTTCTGGGCCAAGATATAGCATTAGATACATTCAAACTTTTCATACATGATTACATACACCATGAATCTCTCTCAGAGACAATGTGGTTGTTTTTTAGCTGGTACAGGTAGATTTATTTTTATGTAACTCGGTGTTCCTGATTCGTCTGACTCCTGGAGAGGGGTTTCCTGACTGCACTCATGTTCTAGTGGTTTTGCAGAGAGAAACAGAAGGCATCTATTTAGCATCAAGATGCAAAATGTTCAGCAAGTGGTAAGCAAGTACAGCCAGCTGAAATAACAGGAGCAGTGACCCATATCTGAATTGTGCTCAAGTCAGAGAGCCAGTATCCAGCATCAGAAAGGAATCACTGAATTACAGCAGAAACATGTTGGTTCTGCTGTCCTGAAAACAGATGGAACTTGCTTTTGTCAATACAACTGAACTGTGTAGGAGAGCTACAGTGATATTCCAGATATTGCATCTAAGCAGTCTTTTGATTTGTGGGTACGACATCCATACAGGTTTGTTGGTGCAAATATCCCTTTCAAAATCATCAGAAGGGAAAATGTGTAATTTTAATGTCTAAGCAGAAAAAAACTCTAAGAAAGGAGCAGGTTCATAGAACTCTTCTCACTCAAAGTCAGCAAACCCTGCAATAAACTAGGTAAAGAAAGCACTAGAAGAAAACTGAAAGATTTATTATTTTGGCAAAGGTTGGCCCTGGATATTAAGATTATATAGTTATATCTTCTGCTTTTGGGGAAGAAAAGAGGAAAGGGAGATGAGAACATTGATAAATCAGTGAAGCCAAGATGCTCCAGTCACAGCTCCAGGTACATCAATCAGTGGAATGCAGAGAGGGTTACACCACACATCAAAATCATTCCTTATTCTGTTGTCTTTTTCTCAAAATTACCACAAAAATAAGGTGGATGCTATTAATTTGAAAGTTGTTGAAGGCTGAAACCTGGATAAAATACTGCAGTCAAGAAACTATGATGCATTCAACATTTTCTGCTCAAATAACCATCTCTGGGTCCCTGGCTGAAGACTCATGTATGGATGCAATACATTGGGTGCAATAGGAGAAACTCTCTGACATCTTGGACTATGGGGCTTGTTGATAGGACCAACAGAAAATAAATGAGTACCTCTAGATAAGTCCTGTAGGGTCTCTTCAAGTCAAACAAAAGAAGGTTTCCAATTACAGGTAATGGTCTTGGACCTGGAGGAAGGTTCTGTCTTCGGTTGTTGTTCCAGAAACCTGCTGTTTTCAAAATGGACAGAAAAGCCAGAATCAACACTAAAACAATGGAAGTGCTGCTGTTCCAGAAACCTGCTATTTTCAAAATGGAGAGAAAAGCCAGGATGAACACAAAACCAATGGAAGTGCTGCTGTTCCAGCCCATCTCTGTTCAGCCAAGTATTTTCCACAGAAGAGAAAAGAGAAAATGTGGACTCTGGATCTCTGTCCTCCTGCAATAATTGTGCTTGAGAGGCTGTTGTGTCAGTCCATAAACCTCTTTTCCACTGAAGGGTATGTTTTAATCGTGGCTGGTGACTTGTTCTCTTCCCATGTGCTTCCTAATGAATCCTCAGAAGGGTACAGGGACATATATGTGTTTGCTAACCAATGTGACTGGGTGAGAGTGTGGGTCACTGGGCAAGTGTGAAAGTCCAAGAACATGGATAACTGCAGGTCATCAACCTGACATTTGCTATAAAAGCCATAAATTCTGCATGCTGTCCAGGTTACTGATTAATCATGTTTTTGCCTTTAGCACAGATATCCTTGATACCCCTGAGGAATCAAAATTCCACTGCCCAGAGGTATAGTGCAAAGAGTTTTATTTTTTTAAGGTGTGTGATGTATGAATGTGGGACTCACAAGCTGAGAGCAGATGTATCTGGTTTTGCAGAGTTAAGACAGTACATATATACTTAGTGTATGAATGTGAGACTCACAAGCTGATTCATTCCTGATGAATCTGTTTTTGCAGAGTTGAGACAGCAATCACACACTTAGTGCGAGAATCTCTGTTCAGTTCTTCACACATAACCCAGTTGCAGGCCTCTAATAAACCCGTCAGCCTGACAGTCTGGTATTTTTCTCAAGGTTTGCAGGTTTGAGGAAACAGGATGTCTTTCCTGTTTTCAGATTGTGTGTAGTTGCTTTCTCCCATTCTTCCCAGGGCTTTTCACAAAACTGTATATGGGTGGCATAACTTTGATTCCATTGAATTCATTGGAAATTTGAAATCACAGAATCACAGAATTATTGAGATTGGAGGAGACTCTGGAATTTGTCTGGTTCAATCCCCTTTTCAAGCTGGGTCACCAAGACCCACTTGCCCCAACCTATGTCCAGACAGGTTTTGAACATCTCCAAAGACCTAAAAAATTATATGATCCTAAGGAGGGAGACTCCACATCTCCTGGACAACGTGTGCCAGTGCTTAGTCACTCTCACAATATAAAAGTGTTTCCTGATGTTCAGAGGGAACCTCCTGTGTGTCAGTGTGTGCCCATGGCCTCTGGTCCTGGCACCGGGCAGACACTGAGGAGAGTCTGGCTCTGACTTATTTGATCCTTCCCCCAGGTGTTTGTACTGATAAGATCCTGCTGAGCCTTCTCTCCTCTAGCCTAAACTCCCACCTCTCTGTGTTTTCTCATATGAGGGATGTTGCAATCACTCCAGCATCTTTGTGGCCCTTTGCTGGACTCTCTCCAGTCATATCTCATTGGTACTGGGAATCCCAGAACTGGACACAGCACTGGGAAAAGACATCCTCTGTTGGCTGAGGAAAGGGAGCTGAGGTACAGCCTAACTCAGGTGTCTCAGAGTCTAAGAGAGTGAACAGCAGAGGAGGAGGTGTTGAAAGAAGAAGCCAAGGAGAAGACTGGACAGAAAAGTTGAGTCACAGCCCACAGGACAGTGTTTGGAAGAGTTTTCTAGCAGAAATCTTGAACTTAAGTTGCATGTGGCCTTGAGGCCAGAACATGATGGTTGTGTGAGGTGAAGTGCCTCGAGGCTGAGCCCCTTGTCCTTCTCTCCCAAAAGTGTCAGGGTCCCTGCAGGGACATGGCCAGAGGCAGAGGAGAGGAGGGAATGGAGGAATTCCCCAGGGAATGGAGGTGCAGAGACCTAGAGGAAAAGAGCCCTGGCACATGGCTGGGAGCCTGGGAGGGGGTCTGAGCAAGCCTGGGAGGGGGGCTTGAGCAAGCCTGGGAGAGGGGTCTGAGCAAGCCTGGGAGGGGGGCTTGAGCAAGCCTGGGAGGGGGTCTGAGCAAGCCTGGGAGGGGGNTTCCTGATGTTCAGAGGGAACCTCCTGTGTGTCAGTGTGTGCCCATGGCCTCTGGTCCTGGCACCGGGCAGACACTGAGGAGAGTCTGGCTCTGACTTATTTGATCCTTCCCCCAGGTGTTTGTACTGATAAGATCCTGCTGAGCCTTCTCTCCTCTAGCCTAAACTCCCACCTCTCTGTGTTTTCTCATATGAGGGATGTTGCAATCACTCCAGCATCTTTGTGGCCCTTTGCTGGACTCTCTCCAGTCATATCTCATTGGTACTGGGAATCCCAGAACTGGACACAGCACTGGGAAAAGACATCCTCTGTTGGCTGAGGAAAGGGAGCTGAGGTACAGCCTAACTCAGGTGTCTCAGAGTCTAAGAGAGTGAACAGCAGAGGAGGAGGTGTTGAAAGAAGAAGCCAAGGAGAAGACTGGACAGAAAAGTTGAGTCACAGCCCACAGGACAGTGTTTGGAAGAGTTTTCTAGCAGAAATCTTGAACTTAAGTTGCATGTGGCCTTGAGGCCAGAACATGATGGTTGTGTGAGGTGAAGTGCCTCGAGGCTGAGCCCCTTGTCCTTCTCTCCCAAAAGTGTCAGGGTCCCTGCAGGGACATGGCCAGAGGCAGAGGAGAGGAGGGAATGGAGGAATTCCCCAGGGAATGGAGGTGCAGAGACCTAGAGGAAAAGAGCCCTGGCACATGGCTGGGAGCCTGGGAGGGGGTCTGAGCAAGCCTGGGAAGAGGGGTCTGAGCAAGCTTGCTCCTGGCCTGGCTCACCCCGAGCCTGCTGCTGACCCCAGGGGCTCTGGAGGAGAGACCAGGACATTTCACCTACCTGGAAGATGTTCTGGGAGAAGTCCAAGGCCAGTGTCCAGCTGTGCTCCAGTTTGCCTGATTCTACTTCACTTTTCCAGAGTGGGTAATAAAAGGCACTGAAAATGTCAAGTTTTCCACATATATCTAGAATTTAACTAATAGCAAGAAACTGAGAGGAAGCTGAAAGGTGAACATTTTGCAGGAGGCTTGAGAAGAGCAGGAAGAGCTCACCTTTGGCAAGAAGAGACATACTTTGATAATATATTTTGAGAAAAGGTTGATCCCAGTAAGAGAAAGAAGACATCCCCAAGAAATGTCAAATGCAGTTGGTAATCTGATCATTCAATTAATGCATTTATTCAGTAACATATTTGAGCACAAATGTTAAAAAAAATTTGTAAGCAAATATTCAGCCAATGGCTTTCAAATACATTTTCTTTTCAGTAATAAAATACAAAGATACTGCTCTGACAGAGGTAGGAATGGAGAACTATATGACAGCCTTCAAAGCTATGGTCACCCACTGGTATTCTGAAAAGGGCTGACAAATATGCTTGACCTTTAGTTAGTTTAAAGTAAGCTTGACCTGTAGTTAGTTTAAAGAAGATATCATTGAAGTTTTACTCATTAAAAAAAAAAACAAACAACAAAAAACCAACCAAACAAAAAAACACCACAAAAACCACCCCACAACACCTTATTTAATCTCTCTTAATGTAAAAAAAAGTCAAAGTGAGAACAAAAGTAAGACAGGAAGAGTGTTGAGTGGTTGTTGGAAGGGATAAAACATTGCCAGTCTTTTACGAGAAAGAAAAGAAATGCTGATATTGCGAGCCTCAAATTTAGAGTAGTTGTACTTTAACTTTTGTTTAATTTTTAGTCCCATCTTTAAGCTCATCCTCTACTCCATGCCTTATTTAACTCCTTACTTTCTTTTTCTGCCAGTGTAAGGCTTCCTCATGAAAGAACAAAAGGGTTTTTAGTAAAATATTTTCAGCTTCTGTCTTTTAGGCATCCAGTCATGTATTACACAGAAGTTGTAACGAATTATTAATGAAGCTCTGGTGATTCAAGGTATTCAAAGCTTTGATTAATTGGGAAATAACCAACCAAAGAAAACGCCCTAAGCCAGAGAACCAAATGCCACTGGCATCTGCAATGTGGACGTGAGCAATTAGGGTAAAAAACCTTTGGAGAAACAAATTGTATACTTCAAGGGCACAATCACATGGAAAAAAAAAAATAAAGCTCTAGTGAGACAAAATGATTCATCTCCCTACTCTGTTTTTTGACAGAACCTAAGGGACTGATTTCTCTGGGGGAGGAATCTTCTGAAAAATAAATTCGGGGACAATGGGTACTGGGAGGATGAGGGTGTGGATTGCTATGGAAAGATTATAAGGAGAACTGGAGAACAAAAATGTATAGTTCATTTTTTCCATTTTGGATTTTAAAAAACCCTAAATGTTATTATTGAGGGCATCAATCACCAGGGAAGGTTTAGGTCAGATATTAGGAAAAAATTCTTCACTGGAAGAGTGGTTAAACACTGGGGCAGTCTCCCCAGGGAAGCAGGGGAGTCACCATCCCTGGAAGTGTTCAAGAAGTGAGTAGACATGGCATTCTCAATGTGATTTACTGGCTATGATGATAATACATCCAAGGCTGGACTTGATGATCTTGGAAGTATTTTCCAACCTTAAGGATTCTATAATTCAAATTATTAATTGCTATAATTCAAATTATTAGTTTACTGCCAGTGGGTGTTGCTTCCTCATTCAGGTATTCCTGTGTGGTCAGCACTCAAAACTAGTGAAATTACCTCACCTGCTTTAAGGTGAATGAAAGACCCTCTGAACTCCAAAGCAGGAATTTGAGGGGTGAAATTCATGTATTGAAGATAAGATTTTTACAGGCTGATCAGAGATGGAATCTTTTTCAAGTACTTCAACACTCCATAAATTATGCACAAAATACTTATAAAATTTCTACAAATGCAATATTTACATTGTTAAATGCTTCCCCAATTTTTACAAAAATGAATGTGTGACAGCTTTGAGAGGATAAAGGTCGTCTTACAGCCAACAAGGTAGAAGACAGTCAGTCATTACACATCTGCAAAAGAGTTTATCTGAACTAAAGTGTGATACAACAAAAGTATTTTTATTCATGGATAGAAATCTGACATATGTAGCAGTATACAGCAGGTATAACATATGGGACAGCCCTACCTAGTATCTTTCTAAAAATTTTCAAGGAAAAATACATCAGCAGAAATGAAAATGTATGTCCTATTTTATATGGGAGGAGTTTTCCCCTTAAGTCTGATAAGTAAGACTAGAAAGAAGATCCTGGTATCAAAAAAAAAGGTTGAAAGTTCACCCTCTTTGGCCCATTATTCAGACATCAGCAGTAGCTTTCCATGAATGATGGACTGAGGAACTGTGTTCCTTCTGCTTGATTTCCACTTCCCATCCATTGTGCACTGTGTTCCTTCTGCTTGATTTCCACTTCCCATCCATTGTCTCTCAATGGATTATCCCATGCACGAAGGCATCTCATGGTATTCCTTCAGCTACCTCAATTTTTGTGTCTGAACTGAGCAGCCTCTGTCATCACTTCTCCAATGAAGTTAATTTTCCATAATTTAGCTTCAGCTTTCTTTTTTTTCTTTCACTTCTTTAGGAGAAAGTGACTTCCAAGTCAGTGACTCACCTCATGGAAGTTCTCTGCCAAATCTTCTGTAGGTTGGACATAATTGCTTCCAATCAGTTCCAAACAATTCATGTTTTTTCTGCAGGCATTAGTTCAGGTTATATTTCTTGACATTAACACTGCTACAATACACTTGTTACTTCTGAATAGAATAAGACCTATTATGCAATCACTTGGTTTTCATAGCTCCTATTCACTTCCCTTATTATGTCCTTGAAACTAACTAAAACTATGACAATAAATAAATAGATCTATGACAATAATGAATTTTTTACAATTTCACTTTTTTTTCCCTTTCAATAAACATATTAACAATGAATCTTGATACTCATATTGCCTTATCAATCACTATATTCTGTGCCTTGCCATAAGAATTATTTCAACATTTTGCTTCCTGTCATAATCAAGCTTCAAAATACAGCATCTTTTCTCCTCCATTGGAAAAGAGGACAACACACTTCCTTAAAAATTTAAGCTGGAATACTCTGGTGAAAAGTTTGTTCGAATCCATATAAAAAATATCAATTAATTTCTTCTTGATTACCCCTATACAGTTGAAGGATGTAATTCAGAAATCTCACAATTAAATATATTGTCCTGTAATAATCTCGAAATCCAAAGTTTATTACAACAGCTATATTGCTGTCAGTGACAACAAACGATATAGATAATTTCAAAGAGCAATTTGTGGTGCCTTTTTCTGATGAACAAATGTATTTGAAGGACCTATTTTATCTACCTGAGCTTGGCATAATGACTAAGTAATCTAAAATCAAACTTGTTTTCTTCTACAAAAATATCTTCAGCCTTTTCTTGAAAACCTGGTGTGGTTGGGACAATACTTGGATGTTGTTTAGTTTTTTCTTAGCATTAGAAACAGAAAAGAGCATCATTAGGACAAATACTGCAGATTAATTTTTTTTCTACATGGCAGCTTCAAATCTGCTGTGCTCATCACGGTGGCTGGAGTGAATTTCAGGTACTGTCTCCTCCTCTGGAACCTGCCATGAAAAACAAAGAAGAGCTCAATTAAGGATATATAGATTTGTTTTTGCCATAAAAAAAGACTAAAACGTGCAGAGAATGTAATTCTATTTGTATATATTATGTGTCTGTTTATTAACATTGACACAGCCTGACATGAGCCATCAATTCACCCAGCCTGACGTGAGACATCAATTCACCCATCAATTCAGGGTTTTCTTCATAGAAGAAGGAGCTTAATTTATTGAAAAAACTAATAAAATTTCCTTTAACTTCACATTTTATTTACAAGGAATATATATTATATATTACTTCTTGCCTTGCCTTTTTGGGTTTGTCCTGGCATAAAATGATAAAGTTCAGATTGCCTAAATTAAGAATATGTCATCAGTCTCTGATAAGGAAGAGGATACCTGATACAGTGAGCATGTAAGAGAGAGATAAAGGCCTCCACTGTGATATCAATTTGTTGTCTCTCTTTCTGCTTTTTGTTCAAGGTGAGTCCAATGAAAAAGGCATGATTACCCAAGAAGGCCAAAAATTATCCTGAAGGTGAC
Source organism: Hypocryptadius cinnamomeus (assembly GCA_013400635.1). Taxonomy (NCBI): domain Eukaryota; kingdom Metazoa; phylum Chordata; class Aves; order Passeriformes; family Zosteropidae; genus Hypocryptadius; species Hypocryptadius cinnamomeus. The sequence goes on from VYZP01026443.1 coordinate 166,232, forward strand.
CTGGCCTTGATAAATTCACAGCCTGAGGTAGAGAAGGATTTTTGAATTTTGAAGAGGCAGTCTTTCTGACTCATGTGTGCAAACCAAAAAGCCCAGGAGAGCAGGGCTGCAGTGACTGTACATCCTCCAATATAATGAAAATAAAAGGAGGTTGTGTCCTACCTCCCAATAAGCAGAGTCATCAAAGCAGTTCTGGTCAGATACTTGTCCCAAGAAGGGGATCTTTAGAATAGCACCTGCAGAAAAAACAGCATCAGAGCTTTAAAAAATGAAGAAAATGACCAAATGAATGTCCCTCAGATGTGCCCTAGACATCCAGCTAAGTTTTCTGACTGATTTCCTCATCTACAGAAATGCCCAACCATCCTGGGGACATCAGGCCAATTATTCTGAGAGGTGATGCAGATTTCTTCATACAAACATAAATAAGAGCATAAATAATAGCTTGCTTTTAATTGACCAGATTTCAGACCAAAATTTTCTGTTTCAGTCTGATTTTCTGTTTGTTTGTTTGTAAGTATTCACAAACACATGGAAATGCATGACACCTCATTGAATAGGTCTTGATCTCAAACTAGTTTCTGTTCAGAATTTGAAGTGTCTGAATCTGGAGAAGAATTCCTTCCAGAAAAATGCCTTATTATTCTTATAGATATAAAACTCAGTATCTTTGGGGCATGTATTCAGTGAGATATACAGAATCACAAATCATAGAAATATTTAGGTTGAAAAAACCTCCAAGATCATCAGGTCCAATCCTAGACCAAACACCATCTTTGTCAACCAGACCAGAGCCCTAAGTGCCACATCCAGTCACTCCTTGGACACCTCCAGGGATGGGGATTCCACCACTTCCCAGTGAAGCCCCTTCCAAAGCCTGACCACCCTTTCAGTGAAGAAATTCTTCCTGATAAACCTGAACTTCATTTGAAGACGAAAACATTGGAAAATTGCTTTTCCATATTTGAGTTTCTGGTGTTAGGACCCATTATTTCAATTTTGTATTATTCACACAAAATTGTTGATACATTTAAGTTTTCCATGGAGAAACCTCTAAAAACACATATGTTTTTACTCACTATAAGCATCACACTGACCTGTGAGTGCTCCTCCCACAATTGCAATTCCAAGTGTACTTCCCAGGGCAGCAGCCTGCATGGCAGGAGTAAGCTCGTGACCACTCCTGAAAAGGGTAAAAAACCAAACCATTGCCTATCAAAAAATTGTTACACTTTGAGACTGATGATCAGTCTTACAGCTTGTACTTGCTGCATGCTGGACAAGGTGACTGATAGGAAAATATCCTAGAATCTTTATGGTTGGAAAGGATCTCCAAGAACATTGAGTCCAACAAATCCTGACATTGCTGTGTACAAGAAGGAACTCATTACTTTAATTTAACTTTGTTTTAGGCTACAGATGAAAACAAATTCTTTGAGAAGATTACTAATGTCCTGTAAGCCATTAGAGAATACTCCTTGTTGTCAAAACAACAAACATTTCATCTTTTTGGAATCTTATGAGACAGTGGAATAAAGCCATTTTGCCCTTGTTTTTTTTTAAATCTTACACATACCAACAGTGCAATTGTAGAGTCATAATAAAGGTTTTTCTATGCTTGCATGGTTCAGTGTGCTGTTTCTTTATGATGTTTTAATTTATTTATTTTTATCTGAGCTTTTAATCTGTAACAAGCTTGGCATTTAAACTGTGTGTTAAAGGCAGGAGATCAAGAAGAACCCAAATTAAATGAGAATACAATGCCCGACATCAAATCAATGATGGATTTCTGA
>VYZP01026443.1:172164-188660 GCA_013400635.1 Hypocryptadius cinnamomeus
AGACACGTTGCCCATGAGGTCTCATTCTGTGATTGGTGTTCAGACCCTGCTGGAGAATGATGCTCATGGAAGTCATTCCTTGAGAAGTAAGAGAAAACCTTGTGAGTGCACAGACATGCTGCTCCAGCCTTTCTTCTGTGACCCCCTGTGTCATGGAAAGACAGATCCTTCCATGCCTGCTGGGTGCAGGATGTGCTGTGCTACTGCTGGAGATCTTCCAGCTTCCACAGCATCAGAGATTCAAAGCAATCTCTCTACAGGACCCCCACCTCCCACTCATAATGTAGCACCTCAAATTTCTTCACAGGCTTTGGCCCAGGAGTGGCCCCCTCAGAGGTGAAGGGCAGAAGGATGTGGAGAGGTGCACAGTAAGGCTTAATGAAGTTTAGTTCAAGTCTGACCCCATAGGTGTTGTGGTTTATGGCTTCTCCTGGTATCTTTAGAGATAGAAATATCAATTTTTGTGAATTCATATGTACCTTTCGATGTTAACAGAAATTTTCCCTCTTTCCATATGCCAAAATCCTTGCATCAGAATTCCCCACTGGAGACCGAAGGCAGCAATGAGCATGTTGAAACCAACACTGCTGAATCCATATTTCTTCAGAAAGGTCATCAGGAAACCAAATCCAACAAATATCATCACATGGACATCCTGAAAGTCTGAAGGGAAAACACATCTATGTAGAGACTGTGAAGAGTTACTGAGAAGGGTAAAAATCTGGGGACAAAGGCAGCTTGAGTAGAGAAGAGTTCCAAACTCCAGTCATGCATGTGATCCATTCTTCCCACTCCATGACCAGTCTACCAGCTGAAAACAGAATGTTTGGAAAATGCCACACCTAATTATTGATTATATTGATTCGTGTATCATTATGGAAAGCCACAGGATCTCTATACTTGCAAATTTACTTGTGTCTGGCACTGTCCTCTCTTTGTGAAGCTACCTGGAACATCATCACAGCTTCACGTCCTTACAGAAAAGTTTTGTTCCCCTTCCAATAAAGGTGGTGAGAGCCAGTGTGTTCTGACTAACTCCAAAATTGTACATGGGATTTGTTTGGGTGAGTGCTGGGTCTCCCAGTGCAAAGGAATCCTTGGGATCCATAAAAATTACTGTCTGAGACATTTATCTTTTCACATGGATAAAAGAAAAGTTATTTCTAAGGCAAAGTTTAAATTTTAAAATTAATATCGTTAATCAGCACACCATTAGTCTTTCTTCAAATATTTGGTTGCTTTTTGAAATATGAATTTTGTTAAAATATGGTTAGTTTTTTTTCCTACTTTTTAGAGTTATTACTTTAATTTTCTTTTTTATAGTTTTAATACAAAATGAGTCTATCACCACAGCATGGATACTTTATATTTCAAAATATTTTTTTACTTTAAAGCTTTATGTGATTTAATTGACTCTAAACCAGACAGGTTTGAGTCCTGTAATTGCAACTTTTTTTCTGATTTCACTGTTAGTAAGAACCTCCAGTATAGAGAGACCGTTTTAAAATTTTTTTATTTCATTGCTCTTGCATGCCAATAAGCATGAAAAACTTGAGCTGGCTAGTGTAACTTTTGGCTTGAAGTTGCAATTCCCATTACTTGAAGTATTCCTCAGTTTTGCATTACCAGGTTTAGCCAAAAGAGGGCCCAGAAGTATAAGAATTTACTGGGCATTCCTAATAAACTCTTTGATATTTGCAGTGTCATATTCCAGCCCTGCCCTAGCACTGAAATAGCAGTAAGAGCCTTTACTTTGCATTTAGGAAACAGCATCGTTGGTTGGCTTGGGATTAGATGATGACCTTTAAGATCCCTTCCAACCCAGGCCATTCTCTGATTCTATAGACATGCAGGCAGTTCACAAACCTCTCCAACCCTTTTGCTTCCTCTTCAGGCTGGACATTTTAAAGCTGTCTGAACTTATTCACACAAATGGTTTAAAATCCTGGTTAAAACTAAGTTAATTCATGGGTATTGAGGACAAACTCCTTCTAGTTTAGCCTGTATCTTGAACCTTAACTATCTTTTATGCATGATTTTAAAGAGTAGGTCTGGAGTGACTTTAAATGATGAAGAAAACCACATGATTTGAACCAAACTGTTTCAATGACTAGTTGTGTTCGACAAAGCATAGCACTTCTGTGAGAGAGGAAAATAAATATTGGGAAAAACACTCCAGCAGATCCTGGACAAAGCCACTACACAGAATTCTGCAAGGCTGGCCAAGACCAGCATATTACCTCCACTGCAAGGTGGTCAGTCTCAACACAGAGATGCTTGTGACATATTCTAGAACTGATCTTGCTTGGCCTAAAGTTGTAAATCACAGAACCCTGAACAAGAGAGATGCATAAGTTTTCCTAAGCCATGAATCATTGATGCTCACAGGACAATGCAAACAGGACGCCAACACGAAAGAAATCCTCTTGCAGTGCTTGAAGAACCATCCCACCCCCTTGTTTTCCCCTTCCAGTGGCACAACACACCTGAAATTGTCCATCCAACTTGCCATGTCTGTACTTGTATCCACCAGAAATAGATAAAATGCAAAGCTACGCTTTGGGAATGATCTCAGCTTAGCCCTCCTTACCTGAGTGCAAAGCTATGCTGATCCTCCACTATTATTTTTAGTTTTCTTCTATCCAAAACTACTGAAACAGCTTGAATTCATGGTGCTGAGGTGTCTAAGGCATACAAAATCAGGCCTTGAACTGCAGTCCTGAGAATATGAATTACCTCCTGGGTGAAAGAACTAAATCTCTGAGGTACAGATGGGTTAACATCCTAAGGCATAAAATGGGAAGCAGTTTGAACCCATCATTTTAAGGACTCAAGGGAATTCCTGGCTCAAGATACTTCCTAATACACCTATACAACCATAGCATTAAATTTCTGCCAAGTTCTTAGGCAAACTGCACTTTTGTTTCCACTTTGTACAGGTAAATTTGAGAATAAGGGATCCTAAAAGTGAAAATATAGGTATTGTTGAAATCTACTTTTATTCTCATTCTTTATTGGGAATGACCTCTGTGAGGCCAGCATCTAAAAATTCAACAGGGCATTGGTGGTGTTTACTTGGTTTGTCTCTACTGGTAATCTGAACAACCTGGCCAAAAGAAATATGTGTTCTTCTCTCCTAAAACATTGTTCCCACCTTAGAGTAGTCCCTTATCCATGCTATGCCTAAAGCCATGCCTGGCAGGAGGTCAAGGGGCCAGTTTGCATGAGCCCAAACCATTCCAGAAGGCTGCTCACAGGTCAATAGTGTGGGCAGCTGAGGGACCAGTGTGCAGGAATAACACAGTCATACACTGCCTGTGCAGGGAGACTTGGGAGGCAGCAGGGAATTCCTCCCACACTTTTTAGACACTGATATTAACAAAGAAATAAGCTAGGTGATCTTTAACTGGGTAGGTTACATTTGAAGATCTATATTGTAGTGTTAGTACAATTACCTGTGCTGTCAAATTATTCCTGTGGGTTTTGGCATAACTTTTGCCTAGGCCAACAATCACCTCCCGGGTGACAGTGGACCAAGAGTAATTCCCAATACACTGTCTAGACAAGGCCACCTAATTTAGGAACTTGGATAGTTCAATACAATTGGGATAGTTTAATATGAAACCAGCTAAGAGAGCTGCATTTGTTCAACCTGGAGAAGAAAAGGCTCTGGGGAGACCTTAAAGCACCTTCTAGTACTTAAAGGGGCTTATAAAAAAGTGGGAGAGTGACTTCTTAAATGGGCAGATAAAGATAGGACAAGAGGGAACAGTTTTAAATTAAAAGAGGAGAGATTTATATTGGTTATTAGGAAGAAATTCTTCTCTGTGTGGGTGGGGAGGCCCTGGCACAGGTTGCCCAGAGAAGCTGTGGCTGCCCCATCCCTGGAAGTGTCCAAGACCAGGTTGGAAGGGGCTTGGAGCAACCTGGGATAGTGGAAGGTGTCCCTGCCCGTGGCAGGGGGTGGAATGAGAGCATCTTTAAGGTCCCTTCCAACCCAAAGTTTCCTTTGGCTCTATGAACATCATTGACATGGCCAAATTATGTTACAGAGAGTGGGCACAGCCCAAGGTACCACATCTCAGGGATACTGCCACATCTCAGTGGAGCTAGCCTAAATGTGAGCAATTAGCCCCTGATGCCCATCAGAAGACTTGCATCTGGAGCTGAATGATGCCCTCATTTGCTGTTCTCTGACCCACACCATGCTCTCTGTGAGAATACACAACACATGATTACTCCAGCCTGATTTCACATGCCCCTGTAACAGCCACTGAAAGGACAGTTAGGATGAGAGAAAAAGAAGGTTCAAAATTACAAAATTACATTCAAATTACACAGGTGCTACCTGCAGGCAGGGAGTTCTGTACTATGTGATCCTCATCAAGCACATTGCAATCAGGACTCCAAGTCATTGAAGCCTCAGAGCCAAAAAACTGAACAACAAACCTTCAATACTGCCAGGAAAACACATTTTGCAGCTCTGCAAACTTTGTTTTGTATTAGTTAACAATAGTCATATCTTTGCATGAGAGAGGTGAGTAACTACTTCTCAGGCCAAGAGCTTTTTCTGATCTTCACCAAGTATTTGCAGAGCAACAAATCAACAGAAACACTTTCAGGCTAAACCATTACTGCCTAATGGAGCAACTGCTTTGGAAGATAGCAGGGGCTTATCCACCTTGTTATCAAAACTATGGCCCTTTTCGGACTCCAGGTTTCACAAACATTTTATAGCAATGATGCATATGCAGCTCAATTTCCATGTTCTCATAAGACACCTTTCCCAAAACCTGGATGGTAGTAATGGAATGTTCTATTCATTTTAATTATTTAGTACATTAATCAGGATAGAAGATCTGGCAAGAAACACCCCCATCTGTCTCTGGAAAATGCTGGACCCTTTCAAAGGAATACACAGTTCTTCAAGTCTTAACCTGCTGTGCAAACACTAGAACTATTTCCCAGGCTCTTCTCTCCCAAAACAGTAAACTTCTCAGCAGGGAGGTGCTTGCAGAATTTTGTATCTGCTCAATTTGGATTTGTCTTTGAAGCCTGCTGCTTTCACATCTCAGAAAAATGTGTTTGCCCCAAAACACAACTTTCTTTTTCAGCTTTATCAGTAAGTCTCATAAATTATTCAGAAATCTTGCTTAGGATCAGTTTAAAGAAATTTCAGCTTCTATAAATCTTAGACAGAAATACTTACATGGGTATAACTCTTTAGAAGGATCTGAGTCATAATCCACAAATATCCCAAACAAAACAATGACAATCACTTCCAGAAGAAGCGCCAGGATCGAGAACTTGAACTTCATGTTGGTGTCAAAGTCTGGAGGCATTGCTGGAGAGCAGGTGGCTGTGAGAGCCTGATAATGGGTGCTTGCCTTCAGAGGATCTGGCTAATTCCGTGGATATGGGTGATATAGTAAAAAAAAAAAAAAGAAACAGAGACGTGAACACACCCTCCCACCCACTATGGGAGGGAAAAAGGGTGGGTCAATATAGTGATTTCGATTTCCCAGGGTACTTCTGTGTCTGAAATACTGGCTTGCATGTGTTTTTTTTTCCCTGTTTGTAATACAAACCAGCTCATTCAGCCGCAGACATACTTCTCACTGCCTATATGTATTTTAAAAAGGAAATAGCCTTTAAGAAAATCTCACAGAGCCTGGTTTGCAGCACATGGTAAGGAGCAGTGACTTTCAATTTTGTTGCCTGTAGTCAATAATATTTTCAAGTTGTAGTTCTCCTTCCAAAAACTAAATAATTTTGCATTGCAAATAAAACATGGAAAATCACCCTCTTCATATAGGCTGTGATAAGCAAAGAGAATCTCTTTTACAGTGAAGTACTCATTCTCAGAGCACAAGTTCTCATTGTAAACTTTTATTTAAAAAAGAATTTATTGTACTTATTTAAATATAAAAAGGATATTCATAGTTCTTAAAAAGGAAAGCTGCAATTACTAAAAAGAGGAATTTGAAGAGAGCAACTCCATTTTTCATTTTTAGTGATCGCTTTTTTTAATATTCCCCTTAGCTCAGACAATGGAAATAGGTCAGAGACCAAATTTATTACATGGTTTAGAAAGCTTAGTTTTTAAACTTTCTCACAAATGGAGGAGAAAATTAAATTTCACCTAGTTTACTGTTGAATGATCCCTTGCTCTTGAGAGTCTAGTTGCTTCTCTAATATAAAGGTAGAGCTAGACCATTATCCAAACTAAGTCCAAAGTTCTCACAGCTTTTTTTCCCTGAAAATGAGTCTGTCCATTTGGAAGGGAAACCAAACTATTTAGCAAGAAAACTCTTGTCTATCAGATAATCAAGCCTGCAAGTGGCAAAGCTAAAATAAGCACATATGTGTTTTTTCCTTCATAGCAACTGTATTTCATTTGAGCAGCCCAAAGAGAGGAAGCAGAGCTTTGTTAAGAAGCTATCACTCATCCTTACTGCACCACAGGATAGGACACACAGCCAGGTTTGATTGTGAGGACCTGTGAGCTCCTATATTTGCTCAGGAGCTGATTAAAAAAGGACAAACTCATGAGCAAAGTTCATTGGATTTTTTTTTTACTCATAGCTCAGCCACGAATATCCTGTGTATTCATTGCATAAAGTCTTTCCTAGTGAAGATCTCACGTGACATACATGCAATTCTTATTGCACATTAAGATGTTTTAAGGTTGCAGAAAAATTTCCTTACTGAAATCTTGTCAGGAAAAGAGCCTGTTAATAGTGTTTAGAATTTAAAATGGGTCAAGTCCATTCAATCAGCACTTTTCCTGAGGTAATTATTTTATGTCTTAAGTCTCATGCAGGTACTCACACACACACAGGCACACAATCTGTACTGGAAGAGTATTCATCCATGTCTTTTTCTTTTTTCCTTGGTCAGGAAGAATAACTTAGCTATTTTCCCTGTGAGGTGCACTAATGTCCAGCAGCCACAGGATGATCCCTAAACACATACAGGTGATTTACATACAAATAGGGATACTGAAGAAATTATATTCCAATATTTATTCACTCTAATATATGTTCTTCTAAATAAATGAAACATTTCTCTCTCACCACTAACAAGGCTGAATCTGTCATAAATTATCTTCAGATATTGCCAACTTTAAGCTAAAAGGACTGACAAAAACTGCCAGGAGGAAGACGCTTTATCCAAGGGGTGGAGCTGGACTATTTTCCTCACTGGAACTTTTGGGAAAACCCAGTTTGGCCTGACTTACTGCCTCAGTTTTTGCTTGCTGAGATGGGCTTTGGCCTGTGTCATATTTGGGTCTGGGCATTCCAGGAAATGACAGGTGCTTTGGATATTCTCCTCAAGGCTCTCCAAGGGAAGAATTTTGAACAGCCATACCCTGGGTACACACAGACCCAGTCACACCATCTGTGGAGAGAACAGAATGTCTGTCCTGTTAAATCATGAAAGCAAGGTCTGGATCTTTCAGCTGTACATCACAGTGGAAACTTTGTACATAGGAGGTCCTACATTTTGCTCTGATGTATTTCCCAGCAGAAGCAACTGCCATGGCTGTCTGTCATTCCCACATTTTTCCTGATTGCCTTGTTTCTGACACAGGCTTTCCAGGTGATGGGGAACAGCCACCTCCAACATCTCCTTTCAAATGCCTTTGTGTCCATCCAGCTGCTGCATAGGGCAATCAAAATGCACACTTCTTGAACTGTTCCTCTTTAGGAAATTTCCTTATGTCTTCTTATTTGCTTTATCCCAACCCTGGTGGCTATTAATGCGAAGGAAGGAGTGAGGGTTTTTGACAAATATTGTTACACACCTGGATCTACTAAATAACTTCACATATTTGCAATTTAAATAGCTGTTGGATTTTTTTAAATCCAGCTTTCCATCTAAATAGGATGTTGGTGACATATCACAAACTTTGTGTAAATAAATGTGAAGAGTTGTAGCAGAGTTTTGAGCTTCTGGAATGATAAAATAAGAAATAAAGGAGTTGCTTGGGCAGTATCTTACCAAAAGAATGAGAAAGAATGTACATTTAATAATCTTCTTACAGAATGATCTCAAGCATCATTAGGAGTGGCATCCAACTGACCAGACACACACTGTGCATTTCTGTACCTGATCTAACCTGCAACGTTCTCCTTTGAAATCATGGACTCATGGAATCATTAAGGTTGGAAAAGACCTCTAAGATTGTGAAGCCCTACCATTAACCCAGCACTGCCAGGTTCACCACTAGACCAGCACCACCAACTATACCCTCTCAGCAGCATATCTACGAGTGTTTTCTATTTATTTTCAAGAAGAAATAGAAACTTCCAAGAGCAATTGTTTTCATGGTAAAGGAAGATACCTAAAATACCTGGCTAAGTAGGCCAGGTGAATGGAAGTGCCCTTTTTGGTCATGTTTGTGGGCCAACACAGGTTAAATCAGGCCCAGGATGTCTCCTAGAAGAGGCTGAGGTTATTTAAGAGTCTGAGCTCAGTTCACTGAAGTCTGAGCTGCAAGGATTCCTCAGTCAATGTGGATTTACAAAGCATGGCTTGGGTGCACATTAAGCTTAAAATTTTATTCTTGTAGACAGAGCTGTGGAGACCAGGGAGGTGGAATAAGGTGCATCTTGCTTCCACACTGGGACAGAAATATTTCTTAGATCTCCTGAACTTTGAGCTAAGTATTTTTGAGAACATTGACATTTATCCCATTTCTGCGGTGCTGCAGAAGAAACATTTTTTTCATTAAACATTAACTTCAATTCTTCAAGTCAGCAGACCCCTATCTCTCCTCAAGCTGAAAGCTCATCCAAGAAAATGCAGTTTGTCCATGCAGTCCTTAAATAACTTCCTTCACCTTAAAGACAGAAGTAACATTCAGTGGATTTTCTGACTCCTTAGATAGCAACAATAAGGTCACAGAATGGGTCAGGCTGGAAGGAACCACAGTGGCTCATCTGGTCCCTCCTCCCTGCTCAAGCAGGATCATCCCAGAGCACAGGGCACAGAATTGTGTCCAGACAGTTCTGGAATATCCCCAGTGAGGGAGACTCCCCAGCCTCTCTGGGCAATCTGTTCAGTGCTTGGTCACTGCACAGGGAAGGAGCTCTGCCTCATGTTCAGGTGGAACTTTCTGTGCATCAGTTTCTGCCCGTTGCCCCTTTGTCTTGACTGGATCCAAATCACCCCCACCAGCCTCTTAGCTGATTTCTTGTAAATGTGGGTTGATATTGCAGTGTGTCTTTCTAAAATAAATGCTTTATTTTTCCATTTGAAATCTCACAGACTTTGTTCTCTAAGACCTTACTTGATTACTAGACAGTATTTTTAATCTTTCCAGTACACAAAGAACATCAATAGAAGGTAACATTAGAAGGAATGAGTTTTTTTTTTTCTTTCCCCTAAATAGAATAGGCCAAATAATTACATCCAGTTAGGCTATGCTCAGCTAAAGCATGACTTGTTGAAGAGGAGCATGTTTCACTTAAAAACTTCATTCTTTCATTTCTGCTTTTATTGCATGAGTTTTGCAAAGCAGGGGTTAAGTGCTGAAACAGAAACTTTTGGTGGAGGTGTATCCCAAAGTTGCAAGAAAGCTGTTTACTAGAGATAACAGTGCTCCCTTCTACAAGGGCCAGTGGGCCTGTCTGAACTGCTCTTGTGACAAAAAGGAACCTCAGCTAAGATGGATGCTTTGCATAACACCTAGGAGCTCCACCTATTATTTTATGAAAGCAATAAGAAATAAAAATTAGATGTCTGTGTTTCAGTCTCAGATGGTGTGAGTGATGAATCGTGTATTTTTATTGACTTTTCTTATGTTAATGTGTTTCTCTTGCTCCCCGTCAGTCCCCTGTGCTTACTTCTAACAGGGCACTTGATGTGGTTGTTCCTGCCTATGTGAAATCCCTCACAGGGTCTGGTTCTAAAGGCAAGCAAGTCTTAAGCTTCTGAAAAAGCACAAGGAGATGACTTCAGACATGTCAGGGAATCATCTCAGTTGTCTTTCCTTACAGAGGATTGTCTGAAGGTGGAAACCTCTAGGTTTCAAAATCCTCTCTGTAGCTGTGAGTACACCTGGATTTGTGTATCACGCCAGAAGAGCACTAGGAAAGGACACTTGTAAAGAAAGGTGAAGATAATTGCATTGAGTCTTGGATATTAGGAAGAAATTCTTCCCTGTGAGGGTGGTGAGGCCCTGGCACAGGTTACCTAGAGAAGCTATGGCTGCCACATCCTTGGAAGTGTCCAAAGCCGGGTTGGTCGGGGCTTGGAGTAACCTGAGATAGTGGAAGGTGTCCCTGCCCATGGGAAGAGGTTGAAAATAGATTTCATTTTAGGTCCCTCCCAACTGACATCATTCTGTGATTCTATGATTCCATAAGTCTTTTGTTCCTCAGTGACCTTCCATGATGCATTCCTTACTTAAATCAGCAGACACAAGCACAGGTCAATCTGAGCAATCCCAGAAAACCTCCTCCTGAGTGTGGTTCTTCCATCATTTGTACAACCATCAGGCTCTGGAGGCTGAGCTGGGATGTTCTCAGTGGTACAGCATCAGGATGTGGTTTAATGGTACCCTGAAGTAGTTGGTCTTATTCACAAAAGGATTTGTCAAGCCAGAGAGAGACAGTAAATATAAAATTTCTATGGCTCTGTGAGTGCTGTAAACTCTGGGCCACAGCACAAGTTAAACCCCAACATAAACTGTGCTTTGTCCATGTGTTCACACTGACCCACAAATTCTAATAATTTTGACCTTGGCACAATTTGCAAATGTGGGTAGAACAATTAATACATAACAAATTCTTATAAGAAACTCCCATATTGTTTGTTTTTCCTGTGTACAGCTAACATCTCCTCCAGCTGGCTGAGGAGGTTAGGCAAGTGGGAACTTCTTTGTTTGCAGCTTGAATGCTGACCTGATGGAAGACATGATTTGTCACCTTCATAATTAATTTACATGACTGTTTTTTAGTTGTCAGGAAGTAGGTGCTAAATCACTGAATATCCTAAAGTAGTCCTGTGCTATTGAACTGACAAGATGAATTTATTATTTCCTCACAATGGGCCAAGGACAAATTCAATGAACAACTACAACTCAACTTACTATCTAAAATACAACACTCCTTCCGGGACAAGCAACACAGGAGGTACTACAATGAATTGGGAGCAAATAAATATGAGTATGGAAGGAAAAATTACCTCAGTGGAAAAATCCAGTCTCTGAAGTGTTCATACCGAGCAGTGAGAGGTACAAATTTTTGTGCTGTAGCTCATTAGATGCTACATTCTCCTTAGATACCTCTCATTTTCCTCTAAAACATGCATAGAGTGTTAAATAATTCATATAAAGCTGGTTAAAAATCTTTTTACTGGTTTGCACAACTGATCTGTCTAGATCTGCAATGACTCAGTGCAAGGCTACTGGAATAACCTAAGATCCAAAGATTTAAGCTTGGTTTATGACATGTTATGGTTAATATTATGTCAAAATGGTCTGGATTGGTTTTCTGTTTCCGATGCACCCATCCTTATGTTTATTGATCACAGAAAAGATGGTCCAAGGCTCATCCAGGAGGCAGGTCAAAAAGCAAGACCAGAGACAGATGGAGCCAAAATGATGCTCCTGGGCCATGGGCAGGTGGTGGGAGAGGCTTCGAGGAGGCTAAAACCTCCTCAGTGCTCATTATTAAATACTAGGCTTGGATCATTGTTGATATTTCTAGCTATTTTTACTTGCCCAGCAAATTTCCACATCTTTGTGGAAATCTTTTTTCCACACTCTACCACTCGTTTTCATTTCATCTTTCCCCTCCAGGTCCTTTACACATTTCTTTTCCTTTGCCATTTTTCTCCTTTCCCATTTATAAGCTGATTTCCTCAAGAGCACTGAGCCACTGCTATCTGTGGAAGAAGCATGATCACTGTCTTCCAACATCTAATTTATTGTGACTGACATTTTTTAGCTCTTCAATCACCCAGCATTTGTCTCTTCACGAGCATGGAATTTTTAGGTCATTGAGGACTTTTCCTGCAATTGTAGGTAGGTTAACACATAATACCTTCAAGAAATATTTTGCTCTCTGTAAAATTTTTCTGTTCTTCTTCATTCAGGTGGTAAGTTTTAATGCTTAGAAATTGACTTTCTTCACTAAATTTCTTAATGAATAACATATATATATATGTGTGTGTGTATATATATATGTACATATACATATATGTATATATATCTTGGTTTTGTGCAGAAAATAAAGAATAAAATGCAAGATAATCAGAAATATCTCCTGCCATAAGAAATAGTGGCACCTGCACAGGAGCCACTTCTAGGAAAAAAACATCAACTTAAAGAGTCTCTTTTAGGAGACATTTCCTGGTACGTTGTTGAGTGAGCATGGAAAATCACTCCATCATCTGACTGGAGTTGTACAGCCACATTTACAGAAGAGGTGAATCCATTCTTGCTTTGAATTTACTGAAATTCTGTAATTTCTGCGCTTCAGAAGCAGTAGTGCTCAGAAACTGTCCCTGACTCCTCAATGTGTCAGTCCTGTCAAAAATCACAAGGGCTGCAGTGATCCATTTTTGCCAAAATAAGCCTCTTATGACCCTTCAGCAATCACTTTGTGGGAAACTTATCATATGTGCCTGCACAAAGAATGCTGTATGTCACTAAATAAAAATAACGCATTTAATATAAGATAACACTTCCTTTGTTATCTTTAGTGTAGTTTTCTGGAATTTGTTTACATTGGGAAAAGACTTTTTAAAGAAGATAGATGGATGGTTTTGAGTGCCCTAAAAAAACCCTGGTGGTTTAAAGTCAGTGCTTGAAATAAAAAATCTTCTGGTTCAGTCAACAAAATAAATAAAAGGCATAATTTGATTTTAGTGCGGCATCCAGGGCTTTTATCTTTTACTTTCAGCATTTCGTGGAGCAGTGGGAAAAGAGAAGATAGCAGAGGAGTGTTAATAATGCAAAACATCAAATTAAAAATATAATTTGATTTCAAATGGTCATTTCTGTGTAGAAAAACCCAAGAATCTGATGATAATAATTTTAAAGAGTAATTTCCAGTTACATGTGTTGAGCCTTGGGCTCTCCATCAGTGACCGAATGGATATTTAACGTGGTCCTTTTCCATGCCAGTTTGCTACCTCAACTTTTCCTAAAATTTGCCTTTCTTCCAGCGTTGTTATTGATGCTGGTGCCAGAGTATCTCTCAGTCCTGGGGAGCAGTCTGAGGCTGGCATTTCACAGACCCCAGGGCAGAGGGCTGAACCCAGTGACCAGCCCATGAACCTCGGACGTCACTGGTGGGTCAGGAGGGAGTGTCACGTCCTCGCTTCTATCTCCCAGTGCCCCCTGTCCCCTTTGCCTTGTGGTTAAACTGAGATATAATTATGCTGGAGGTGTGGCTATCAAATGTGATATTATAATTTACAGGACCTAGTGCTTTGTGGGCTCTTTCGCAGCGTTCACTAATTAATCTTCCTTGCCCTGACTGTGTGGGTTTATCTCTGCCTTGCAGTCGGTGAGGCTGAAGCTTGCAGGTCAAATGTCTTGCTTGGGGGTTAAAAGTCTTGCTCACAGCCTAGAGTGGAGACAGGAGCTGTCAAGAAAGTTCTTAATCAGAGAGTCCATCTCCTGTTTTTCACAGTTTAACCATGGTCTTTACATTAGAGGAATCCCATTTTTGGCAGCTTGGCCTAGAGTGATGGGAGCAGCCCAGGGGTGGGGAACATCCTCTTCTGTCCCTGCTCTAATGGATCTTTTCTGCTTGGGCTTGCTCAAACCTTTTGCCATGAATTTATTTTATGGGAATAAATTGGATATTCTGACAATACAAATTTCTAATGTCATGTGAAGGTTTCCAACTCTTGCTTTCTATTTTGTACGAGGTTTTGAGGAAGTAACCTCAAGTTGTGCCAGAGAAGATTTAGATAGGGTATTTGGGAAAACTTCTTCATGGAAGGGGCTGTCAAACATTGGAATGGGCTGTCCTGGGAAGTGGTGAAGTCACCAACCCAGGAGGTGTTTAAAAGGCATGTGGAAGTGGCACATGAGGTCATGGTTTGATGCTGAAGGTCTTTTCCAACCTTAATGATTCTGTAATTTCATGTTAACCTGTTGGTGAGATTTGTCAAGAGCAAGAGTGAGGCTAGTTTTGTGGAAGATTTGTTCTAACATATCAATAGATGGAGAAAAACAGGGGAGATACTGGCCCACAGCACTCAGCAAGACATTGGGATGTTGTAAGTGATAACCTTCCCTTTGGTTTAGCCCAGAGGCCAAATCTGGTCATGGAACTGCTGCCATTGGTTCATTTTAAATATCAAAAATATTCTTTCTTCAGAAACTATCAGACTGTTAAGATATTTCATAGCCTTTGTTCAAAACTGTGTTTAAGGCCCTTGTCATGTGAGTTAACAGCTGAAGAGCTCTTACACCCCTCTCCACAGATAAGGCTTAGACTTGTTCTGTAGTAGTTGCTCTTATCATCTCTCAGCACGTGTGCTTCTCGTGAACCAGAATAGAAATTGTAGGAAATTCCTGGTGTTATTTGCTTCTTGCCTGGACTAACACCTAAAAGGTAGCACAATACAGTACAAACCAAAAAGCACATCCTAGTGTCAAAAATGAAGGCACTGTCAAGACATCAGTATGAAAAACAATTTTGTGACAATACAGCAAGTAACAGAGAGAAAAGTCATTTGACATGCTGGATCTCAGCAAATGTTATATTGCTTTTACCTCATCTGTGTGTGATAAACCCATATTCAGCAGCACCTCAGCTTTCACAGGGACATGAACAACAAAGTGGAGTATCCCAAGCAGTCCCTGATGTCAGCTCTGAGAAACATGAATACCTAGTTAACATTTCCAGCATTTCATCTCACCTCCTATTTGTTCTGTTCCACATCAGTAGGGAAGCAGAACCTTTTGAAACCTCCTACAAAAGCACAAAGGTTGTGCCTGGATACCCTGCAGTAACCCAGAAGGGTGCCTGGTGCTCCAGGGTGGCATCTAAAGTTGTAGGAGATCCCTTCCAGCTCCTGCTGCTGCCCTGCTGGATATCCAGAGCATGCAACTTGTCTCTCTGGGGAGGGAGCTCTATCAGAAATCTCTGATAATAAACAAATTCCTTGTTAAATATTCATTGGCCCAGATAAAGGGGGAGGAAAGAGGAAAAACTTGGAAAATAACCCAGAAAACACCTGAGAGTTTTGCCAAAATTATGCATCCCTCCATAAGAGAATTGGGGTTTTACAGGTTGTTTTCTGAGGAAAACACAGGATTTTTAGGATATTTTCACCAGCTTTAGTTTGAATTACCCTCCCTAAAAATCATAGAATCAAGGTTTAGGTTGGAAGGGAGCTAAAAGATCATCTTGTTCCACCACCTGCTATAGGCAGGGACAGCTTCCACTATCCCAGGGTGCTCCAAGCCCTGTCCAACCTGGCCTTGGACACTGCCAGGGAGGGGGCAGCCACAGCTTCTCTGGACAACCTGTGCCAGGGCCTCATCACCGTCACAAGGAAGAATTTCTTCCTAATATCCAACCTAACCCTGCCCCCTCTCAATTTGAAGCCATTTGCCCTTGTCCTACTGCTCCATGCCATTGTAAAAAGTCTCTCTCCAGCTTCTCTGGAGCCTTGCACAGTGGCAGCGCTCATGAGGGTGAAACTGAGCTTCAGGAAGGTACAAAATCAAGGCTACCAGAATTAGTTTATATCCTGGAAACCATTAATTTCCCTAATTCAACACTCTCAATTGTTTTAATATGACGGTAATTTGACCAACAGAAACAGGATGAAAGGAGGGGAGGAAACCACTGCCAAACTGTTTCTATATGTTTTAATTATTTATTATATATTAGCTAAGAAACTTTGCACAAGTGAGACTAGGCCCAGAACTTTAACATCTAATAAAAGGAGATATCCAGGCTGGACTAGGCCCAGAACTTTAATAAAAGGGGATATCCTTGATGCAAGTAGAAAAATGAAAAAGCAATGCAGGTTCATGTCTGGGTATGGCTCACCCTCTTGTGTCTTTATCTAGAATTGCAGTCTTGTGGAGAAAATAATTTTTACTGGCCAGAATAAGGGAAAGTGGTGAGTGAGTTCTGCCCTGCTCAAGGCTGGTTTATTTGATAAAAGGGCTATGGAAAACCTGGACCCTTTCAGGAGCAGCTGGAGGTCTGGTGGGGACACCCAGTGTGGTGCAAGGTTAGTGGGAAAGAGCCACAGGAATAAAGTCACCATTTATCACCTGCAGGCAGATGTAGTAGAATTTTTGTGATTAGGTCAGAGGAAAAGTTGCAGATACAACGTGTGCCTCTTATTTTGCCTGCACAAAAAATTGCCTCCCTTTTTGCTTTGTACTTCTTTTCTCATCCACACTCACATGAAGTATAAAAGAACCTCAAAATATCCATAAGGAATTTTCCAAATTAAAAAAAAACCCCACCCCTTTATTTATAAATAACTTTAATTAAAAGCTCTGT
>VYZP01026445.1:1759-42746 GCA_013400635.1 Hypocryptadius cinnamomeus
CCCGGCCCCGGCCGTGCCCCCGGCCGTGCCCCTCTTAGTGACCCCCCCTTCCCGCTGAGCACCCTCCTCGGGCTGCAAGGGCGACGGTCCGAGCGGTGGGAAGCGAGCGGCTGAGGGAACGGGAAGGGCAGGGAGGGCGCCCCGGGGGCACCCGGGGACGGGGCCAGCCCTGCCTCGGGCTCGCTGAAGTCAGCCCGGCGGGAGCCTCTGGCGAGAGGATGCTGCTCGGGCACAGCCCAGGGGATGATTTTTGCCCTGCGAGATGCCTAGACTGGCAGTAAAGGGCCGCTTGATACCCCGAGGGTGAGAGCCTCGTAATCACTCGTTCCCTGTGATGGTCTTCCGGGCATTTTCCTCCTTTCTCCTAAAAATTAAACTGGCAAACTTCCTAGCTGTCTTGCTCTCCCACCTCAGACAGGACTGTTGCAGAGAGCTGCCATGGGATGCCTCACCCTCTGCCCTGCATGCCCGTGTTATCCATTTGGGAAATAAAGACACACGTTTAATCTTCCCCCACCATCACTCTAGTCTGAACGGCTCATAAACAAGCTGCTCAGACAACCGCTTTCTCCTTGCTCCAACAGAAGCTGTGCTGTGCACTCTCCTGTTCCCCAGGCACACTGGGGCCTTGGCGACACAGCCCTGCTGAGAAAAGAGGAGCAGAAGAGGGAAAACAACCAAAATCAATTTCAAGGTCTACTCAGTAATGGCAGGAAATCCTTCCTAGCAGGCAAGGAAGCAGGAGCGTGTGTGTTTAAAACAGCTCCAGTGCTGGGTATGAAACAACAGTAAAGATTACCTCTTCTTTCCCACCAGACATGTTTGAGTGGATGGCAAGGGAGCCAGAGCTACAAAAGACTCCTCAAATTTGGCTGTTGACAGCATACAGTCTCCCTTTCTCCCCACAGAGTGCATTGTACCCCAGCCCCTCAAAACCATCACCCCAGAGCCAACAAGAGACCTGTGTGACTTGTGGCATTGTAAGGCTGTGGGGAGGAGGAGAGGAAGACAGATGGGGCGGTTCAAGGAAGAGGTAGAGATGCTGAGGAGGAGAAGTGGAGCTGGACATGGAGCAGTTTGGGCAGGTGGATGTGAAGAAAGCCCAAGCAACAGGGGTCTGGTCCTAGTGGCGAGGCCGGTGAGCGCTGTGGGAGGTGAGTGCTCGGTGTGATGGGCACTGGTGCGGGATGCAAAGCAAACAGAAGCCTGCACCCTGTGACGTGAGGGGAGGCCACCAGCCTCCAGCCTGTCCCTTGCTAACAGTGGCAGGGGATTGCACCCTGCTGTGTCACCCCCTGCCTGCTGCATGCCCACCCTGGCAGCGCCCAGGTGGGAGTGGAACTGGAAGGAACCCATGTGAGAGCCGCGCCAGGCCACCCTACCCCACAGAGTGCAGATCAGGGTGGGAGGGGTATCCTTTATCTGCTACCCTGAGGGGAAAAGTGCCATACGCTTCTACAAAGCTTCTTGCCAGGGGAAGTGATGCTTTGCACTGTCTAGATTTTATTACCAAGGGTTTCAGGATCGTGGTGGCAAGGTTTGTACCTCTGGCTGATGCTGCTCTGGCAGTGAGGGGAAGGGTGAGCCCCTCTGCACCAGCCTGGCCCCACTCACCCATGCTGGGATGGGGAAGAGTTGGGTATCGCAGCAGGGCAGGGCTCACCTCTCCCACGGCCCCGACCTGTCCCTCAGCAGGGACAACTTCCCAGAGACAAAGAGGTGACAAAAATAGATTTCACAGGGAGTGATGAGTCAGACTGGTGAGTGGCCAGAGCAGCCTCCCTGTCCCATGAATGCAGAGATGCTCGGTGGGCAGCTGGTCCTTGCAAGGACGGTGCGTGGCAGGGTGGGGGAAGGGAAAGTGGGGCTTTTTTGGTTCCTGTTTTGAGCAGGATTGGTGACAGAAGCTGGATTTAACAAGAGCTCATGGATTCAGCCCAGAGAGACTGGGAGCAAGCAATTAAGGGATTTTCTTCCATTTAATTAACACCAAAATGGTGTCTGGGACTAGCAGCTGTCCCCAAGGGGTGGCTGCAGACAGGGTCAAGGCAGGACAAGGGGTCACCCTGCTGTGCCCCCTGGGTGAGAGGGACGTTTGGGATGGACTGCTGGCTTAAGGGGAAAGACACCTGCTGCTCCAAGGCTGCCCTGAATCCAACCCTCCCCACAGGAACCAGGCAGCTCCATCCTGGCCAGCATGAAACCCTGGCCCGTTCATGATGCTGAGGCCAGCAGGATGGTGGGGTGAGGGAAGGGGAGAAACCTTTTCTCAGGGATGTGTAAGCTGATGCCTCTGAGGTGGGGGATTCCCTCCTCCCAGATTATCACCCAGCTCAGGAATGTCCCCAGGGCCACCCTAAGGAGATCAAAGGGCTCCTCTGCCACTCCACAGACTCAGCTCCACCATCTCCTTAAACCAGGAGCCTTCAGATCCTGGGGAAATCCTGGCTTCTTTATTTCCAGGTTTCTCAGCCCTGCAGATGTGACTTGCATCACCTTGCCCTGGTTACTGGGTCTGCCTGCACCAGGGCACTGGTGCAGGACCTTACTGGATTTGTTCAGTCAGGCTGGGGTCTGTCTCTCCAGCCTTCCTCCTGCTCCAGAAAGCATTGGGTGAGAGTTGGCTTCACTTGGTGTGCTCAAATCCAGCCAAAAGCCCACTGGCTTCTGAGCAAAACCAGGGGGAAAGGGAGGAGGGAGTGCTGGCTTTGTGAATGTTTTCTGCAGAAGAGGCGAGGTGAGCCTGATGGCAGGATACGAATGACACCTGGACTGTGCTTGGCTCTGGTGGGCAGCATTCCCTGCTGCCAGCCACGCCACCACTGGAGCAGGTCCTGCTGTGGCTTTCCAAAACACAGACGCCGCAGAAGCATCTCAAGGCAGCAGCTCTCTCCAAGCTCTGCCCAGCTCAGCCCAATCTCTCCCCTCCGGGTGGGACCTCATCACATCCTCCGGAAGGGCAGCCCTGAGGGTGTTTTGGTTGGAGCTGTGCCCAGACACTGCCCTTTCCCAGTACCCAGAAGTGCTGCCTTCCTGCCCTGCTCTCCTGCCTGCCTGAAGGGCCTCTCTGTCCAAAACCAACTTGCTTGCCCCAGCACATGTCCCAGCACCTCCCTCCTGGAAGTTTAGCTGAGCCTTTTTATGCAGCTGCTACAGGCTGGAGAGTGATGGAGTGAATCTGCAGCTTCAATTACACACAGAGAGATTTTTCACCGTATTTCTTAGATCAGCTTGTGAGAAAGTGCACTTAAGCACATGTTCTGGAATTGGGAAAAGCTTAAAGCATTTTTCACCCAGCAAGTGCTAGGTTGTACCCTGATCTAATTTCATTATTAAAAGAAAAAGATGTGGGAGACCCATGGGAGATTCTCCCAAGCACTTGGGAAGAGGGTGCTCAGGTTCCACTTGCTACAGCTTGACCTTCCCAAATGCTCCTTCTTCCCTTAACATTCCAGAATACTCCTTTGTCTTTTTTCAGAGCTTCTATGTCCAGAAAGGTCCAAAGACCAAACCAGGGCAGATCCATGGTGCCCAAGAAGGGTGCAGGTGCTCGTGTTTGACTGCAGAGCTGATCTGTGCTGGCTCAGGGCAGCCATTTCCATAGCCCTCCTCCCAAGCTCCACAAGTCACAGCCCACCCAAGGAAAACAACAACAGATTTTGGAATGTAACAATTTATTGGGGTTAATTTTTTGTTTTAATTTTTAACTCCCCATTTCTGGCATTGATACAATATTCAAGAGCAGCAGAAAGAACAAAATGTACAAGAATACAAGAGTAATTAGCACAACCCCCACCCCCAAACCTGGAGCAAACCAGTTTCTTGTAGGAAGCACCAAGGGAAGGAGTGATTCAATCACCCTTCCAGTGGCTCTGCCTCCCACCCATCCACTCTAGACAGAGTTTAGCCAGCTGGGAACTGGATTAAAAAACAAAACAAAACTGAACAAACACTATATTTAAAATGAAAATTGCAAGACAAAAAAATAATATATAGATATACAATTCATCCGTGCACAATCCTTAAATGCTTTTTTTTCAAAATAAAAAAAAAATTACAAGATACATATTTAGGTTTATTTTAAATTAAAAAAATTACCACCTTCACTCTGTATGCCAAGTGAGGGGAAATGAAGAGACAGATGGGTTGCACCAGAACTATCAGCACTTGGAGTTAGAGCTGACCTTCTCCAAGAGGAAGGAAGGGCTCTGATGCTGCCAAAGCTCAAGCACAGGCAGAATCTGAAGCACCCAAGTACCACAGAACGCAGTGGGGTCACTCGCCTGCTCCAAGTTCAGTGTTTGCAGGAAATCTGCAGCATCTGAGCCTAAGCTTGGCACAGGGGAAGGTGAAAGGAAGGAACAGATGAAGCAGGCCCCTGTCCTCCACCACCAGCAGACAACTTTCTATGCAAAAAGAAAAATGGGGGAAAAAAAAAATTCCCAAAGCAGAGAGTCTCCTCTATTCTTAGGGAGTGTACAAGGCTTAATGGCACAGGGGAGAAGAGGAAGGAGGACAGCACGCTGAGTTGATTTGCTTGGGGGAGGCGCAGGCATGACAACTCTTTTCTAAAAAAAGTCATCACAACGATTAATTTTTTTGTTCCGTTTGAGAACTTGACCTAAGATTCTGCCCCCGCTTTGCAGCTGGGGGCTGGAAGCAGCAGGCTCCCTCCAGGGCAACTGAAGAGCAACCTACCTGTGCAAGAGCACCCACCTGCTGCTCTGCCCAGAGGAAAGCCCTCAGTGTCCCTCAGCAGCAGGGGCCAGCTGGGGGAATGCTTGGGAGCATGGGAAAGCCCCGTTAGTCCTACGAGGCGCTGAAGCCACACGAAGTGCTTTGACCCACCCAGCCGTGTTCTGGAGGTTTAATGTGAGCTCCAAGTGCTCAGCTGAACAAGGAATGAAGAAAAGATCCAGGGCCCTGCAATGGGAATGAATACTTTGCCTGCACGTCCCACCATGCCCCTTTCCTCCCAGCAGACACATTTTCTGAACCATTGCAGCAGCTGGCACCACTGACTGCATCTTGCTGCAGCTCTGTCACCTTACTTCTTCCCTGTGCCACAGCACGCTGCTTGCTGCCCGCTTCCCAGCTCCACCCAGCCCAGGGGCACAGAGGGCATCGCGCTCCTCCATCCCAGGGCCATCTGCCAGTGCCTGGAGGGTGTGGGCTCAAAGCACAGAGCTCAGCTGGGGTGGAAGGACCCTCACCCCAAGGACTGTGCTTTTGGATGGCCCTGGAGTCATTGCTTCCCACCACAGAGAAGCTGGAATGGACAGAAGAGCTGCTGGAGGCAGCCAACCACCACAGGACTGTATCTCCCTTCACTCCTGGAAGGAGAAATTTACAGAAGGGAAGAAAGAACTCAGGGCCCTGCTACATGCTTACAGGTGAGGCAGGTGGGACACAGGGCACCTCAGAATCACCACACAGAACACAGGAGAAGCTCCTGGTGCCAAGACTGACCCTGCACAGAAAAGGGTGCAAATACCTCTGACCACATCAGCCTGACACAGGGCAATGGCAAAATGTGAGAGGAGCAGAGGACGGAAAGGCAAAGGTGAGGATGGAGGCAGACTCCAACATCTCCTGCCATCTACACCCCCAAAAAGAAACCATACACACTGCACTCTGGGGAAGGATTTCAAAAATAGAAGTTAAAAGAAAATAAAGACACTTATTTTCTCAACCTCGGAGCATTGGTGAAATGAAGATACTTCCTGGAATCACCTGGGGAAGGAAGCACAGACAGGGAGCAGGGCATTTCTGAAGCAACACTGAGCACTCCATCTCTGTGCAAACACCTCGAGACTTGGGCTGCCAGCACCCTCAGCAGGATGGTCTCCTCCACCCCTATCCCCCTTGCATGAGGGAGACAGAGGCACAGGGCAGTGACACAGCTGGCAGAAAAACCACGGCAAGCCAAGAAGGAACAGAACTTAGGAGGCACTGAATCCCCAACCCCAAATTAACCCTCTACAGCAGATCACCTTCAGAGCAGAGATCAGGAAGGCTGTGCATGGGGTGGTGGGTGAGATGGGGAGAAAGTGAGGGAGGAGGCTTTTTATATTCATATATTTATATATAAGAAGTAAATAAGATCCCAGCTCTTGCGTGATTATTGGGCAATTGAAAAATGCAGCAAAAGCAAGCGACATTGGAGTAAAAGGATGTGCCAGGCAAGGAGGAAAAAGTCTTGTCAGAAGGTGGGGAAGGAAGCAAAAGGGAAAGTAAGCACTTAGCCAAACACACACTCCAGGTTTGTTACACCTCCCTGGGAAGAACCTGCTCCTGAGCAGCCCCACTAAAGCCGTGGCCTGGGGTGGGCAGAAGTATGGGCAACTCAGGACACCATCCTTCAAGCATGGCAACCTCTTTCTGCCAGGAGGTCCCCAGGGAGGTGATAATCTCCAAACACTGGGAGCTGCTGAAGCCTCCTCTACAAAGAGGGGCTGGAGAAGGGAGTGATATCCCTAGGAAGACTCAGCTCAGAGACACCTCCTACCTGGTAAAAAGCATGATTGTGGATGTGATTTTTTTTTTTCTTTTTTTTTTAAAATTTGTTTATTTCACAAAATCTCCCTGGGAACTTCAGTAAGGGGAGACACTGAGAAATGCTCCCATTCTCTTTTGAAAACAGAATTTAAGCAGTGGCTCACCACAGCTGGGCCTGCTCACCACACTATTTCTGTTTTTCATCCCCAAAGGAGCTTGTTATCTCATTAGCTTCATGCCCCTCCAGTCCCATGCTGCTCATTGAGAAGAGAGCCTGAGACAGGAGGTTTCTGTTCCAAGTTGAAAGCCATGGGAAGCACCGACAGTTTGATGGGCAGACAGAGAACTTCCCAAGTGCAGCCCAGGCTATGGGAAGCATCGAGACCTCAGTCATCTGCCACTGCAAAGGGCGCCAGAGAAGTCCAGACAAGAAAAGCTGTTCAAGCGTCCCTGCCTACCATCTTCTGTTCAGACACCAACATCTGGTGGTTTCCCTCTTCCCTGCAGTCACTCCCACATGCCAGATGAACACCAGAGGCATATTGGACAGGGAAGCCAGCACACAAGAGCTGCCTCCTCACTCTGAAGGAACCTTGAGGCAACTCCTCCCCACCACCCCAAAGGAAGCTGGAGAAGAAGGCTGCCCTACTTGAGCACAGTCCTGTCAGAGTGTTTCTCTCCCCTCTCCACCCTAAAAACTTCCAGCATTTGCTGGCCTTGAGAACAGGGTGCGTGCCCCTCAGCAACACAATCAGAGCACACAAGGCAGTGCTCCCATCTGCCTCTAGAGATCCGGCCACTGTCGGAGAAGGGGTGCTGGAATACACAACAATGGGATTCAGTTTTCTCTCCTGATGTGGTGAATTCTATACAGAGAAATGTCACCCCCCACCTGGTATTGGAAGAAGTTTAAGAAACCTTACAGAGGAGAGGCATACCTGCTTCCCAGGAAATAAGCCCACCATGATTAATTCTGCTTGGACATAGGGGATGGAAAAGAGACAGCAACTTGGCAGGAAAGGTACATGCCAACCCCAAACGTTAGCAGCCTGCTGTGCATGCAAAGTAAGTCAACTGTTTCCATGTTGATGGCCTGATCCACATTCTGTCAGAACCAGACCGACCATCTCTGAGGGCTGCTCAGCCAGAAAACCACTTGGAGACTCCACCTTAGCTCACAGGAGAGGTATGGGAGGGAAGGGAACTCACTCCAACACTTGGGAGGCAAGGACGGGAAAGGTTTGTAGACAGGGTTCCTCCAACATGCAACTTGCCTTTTCAGCTCAGAGATCGCTGCTTAGTCCTAGAATGCCTTTCCCTCCAGTTCAAGCAAGCCAAACACCATCCCAGACACACATGCTTCAATACTACAAAATACTCTTTTCTCTAAGGACCATCTAATACCACTACAGTTTGTGCAATCACTGCATTTATTATTCATTTTTAAACTCTCTCTCGCTCTCTCCCTGTAGAAATTTTTTTTAAAACTTTTCTTTTTTTATGCAAAACTAATCATTTCACTTTTTCCACTCCATCATAAAATCTCCTCTAAAAACACGACAACAAGAACAAACATGGCACAGACACAGAGAATATTTCCCTGTTTTTGTTGATTTTTTTTCCTAAGGGTTACGGGGAGAGGAAGGGGATACTTTCAAATAAACTCCTCCCTCAATTCCATGCACATTTTAAAAGGCATGGGTGAATCTTTTTTCCTATCTCCATTAAGGAGCAAGGGCAAAAATTCAGAAGGAGGAGCACAGCCCACGTGAATACGAAGGTAGGTTAGTTAGCCTCAAGTGTCTTGTCCACCTGAGGGAACTTGAGGCTACTGCTGCATTCAAGTTAGCAAACCTCTAACTCAAACCAGCACGGGATCCTCATTTTGGATCCAGAGGTTCAGGGTTTGGTTCCCACCTGGTGACCCTCCCAGGGAGGGATTTGTCACACAGGCAGGTGAGCTGTGTCTGCAAGCCGGAACATACTCCTTTCTTCCTCCACAAAGAGGATCTACCGCACGAGTTTCTCTGCTGCAACAAGTGCCCTCATCTCCTCACCGCAGGAAGAAGGTCCTTGCGGAGCATCCCTACAATGACCCACTGTTTTACTCTTCACAGACAGTTCCCTTGCTTGCCACTCTGGAGAAAGGCAAAACCCCTTCAATTAAACAATTCCTGCCCCTTGCCCCCAAAGAACACCATACAAGAGACACTGGGGAAAAGAATTCTGCCAAGCAACACATCTTGGCCAAAACACATCAAGAGTTTCCTATTAAAGTTCCCTTTTATCTCCCACTTAAACGCTTCAACACTTTTTTTCAGAACCTTGATACCACAAAACAAAACACATCACCACATACACACCAAACAGTAACTTAACAACCTAAAGTGACTGGCCGGTTTGCATCCACCCCATAAAGCAGCTCCTCTTATCTCACAGCCACAGATTAGTTCTTATTCAGAAGGGGGAGGAAAAAGAGAAGAATCTCCTCACTATTTTCCTAAGAAAGAGCTTTTCCCTATGCCTACAAACTGCTCATCTTTGAAGCTGCAGTCAAATGGATAGGCTATGCTAACACAAGGGATTCCTGGGTGTGCCAGGCACAGGAAAGATGCGCAAAAGAAAACCCAAACGAAACAAAAAAAAAAAAAAACCACCCACAAAAAATACAAGCAGGTATTAACACAGACACGCACACAAGTCCAACAAGTTATAGAAAGCCTTAGCTTGGTGAATGGATCAGGGCAGTCTCTTTCTCCCTGCCCCTAGCTTCAGCTGTGAATGAAAGCACATCCCCGAAGAGTCCACTAAGCTCTTCAACCAAGGAAAGAAAAAGAAAGAGGTGTACCAAGGGTGGTGCTAACAGCACCTGGAATCCCCCTCAGACTGTCTGCACAGACACCCAACCACAACTGGTGTGAATTCACCGTTTCCCACGGCTTGGAATGCCACCCACTGCAAGGCAAGGTTTGTGGAGAGGACAGCAAAGATTTTATTACACCAACCCAGGCGGTGGAGGCAGGGAATAGACACGCTCTGGGCACAAAAGCCCTAATTAAGGTCAGAAGCCGGTCTATCCCTCCACCACCCTGACAATGTCCCTTGGGCAGACAAATATTACTTCCCTCCCACAAATTGCCTCTCTTCTATCCTCAGATCACTACAACCACAAAATCACTACTGCAGGAGAGCACTCCTCAGAGCCAGCAGCTCCTGAACATCCTTGTGTGAAAGCACCAGAGGGGCCAATTCCACTTGTGTTCACCCGCCCAGGGCAGGCTTATAAGTAAATGAGCCCTGGCATGAGGAATTTTTTCCACCCTTTTCACCTCTGCAGCATGTTATGTAGAAGTGACACCCCTCTGCCCCATCCAGGGACAAGGCTGAGAGGGTGAGGCTCTCCCACCAGTTCATCAGCACCTCTTTTCCTTGCCTCTACGTGCTCAGTCCTGTGCAAGTAGAGGAAGAAAGGAGAGCAAAGGAATGGCTTCTCACCGTGAAGCTTAGGACCCACACAGAAACGGAGCAAGCCAGAAATGGCAGGCAAAAAATAGAGCTTATTTTGGATGTGAACAAAGCTGGTCAGGGAAAGAGGGAGCTGTGGAATAAACAGCAAGCTGTGGTCTTGCTCCCTCCTACTTGCTAGGGGTGAAGAGAAGGAATTTCTAGATCGGCTCACAGGAGCTTTAGGGGAAGAGATCCAGCGCACATGCATGCGATGTGAGAGAGACAGGTATTTCTTACGAGCACCTTTGGTTGACAGTTGTAAGGGCTGTTTCAGATGCTGAAAAGACAGAGGGGAAAACTCTTCCAGGCCACCCACCAGAGGGAGGGGAGAGCAGGAGGGGCAAAAGCGAGCAGGAGGGGCAAAAACAAGCAGGAAGAACAAACAACCTGCCTTAGCATCCACTCCTCCTTCCTTTGGAAGGAGCAAGAGGAAGCAAGGAGGGCCGGGGAAGCTTACGCACAAGGTGGGAGAGCAGCCATGCGGCTGGGGCAGCGTCACGCTGCTGGCATTATCCTCCCACAGACCCAAGGGTGGATGCACAGCCCACTCTCGCTTCCGCCACGGAAAGACCAGAGAAAGGCATTTCACATCCCTCTCTCCCAAACAAGTGCAAGTGATGAACATCAGGAGGAAGATACGGGCTGGAAGCAGACTCCTCTTTTCTTCCCTTTCTCCTGAGGAGCTGAACAGGTTGGAAGATGCAGAAGAACAGGAGGGATCAGGGCACCTGAAAGCACCCATACAACTGTCAAGGTAGCACCAATAGTCAAAGGAAAGGGGAAGCCAATATGAGGCATAGGCTGCATGGGGCACCCCCCACCACCCCAGCTTTATCTCAAGCATCTTCCAGGCATGACATTTAACCTGTCCTTCTCCCCTCACTCTGAGGGCATCTGGATCAGCAACTGCCACAAGGACAGTAGAGGAGAGGGGAGATCCAGGCCACAGGCCAAGAGGGGAAGGATGGCAGGATGGTAGTCATGGCAAGGGGGAAACAAGAATGGAAGAGTCTGCATGCACGTTGTGGGAGAAGGTCTGGAGGACACGGGCAAGGGCTCCAATCCTCTTACATCCTCCCCTCACGGGTTTGGAGCTCCTCTTCAGTTTTTGTCAAAGACAGAAGGGGAACGAGAAAGAGCAGCACCTTCCTCACCACCTGCACAGGCACACAGACACATGCTCACTCATCCCTCAGCCCCAAAGGCTCCACTGCCCGTTGGACAACACCACATTCAAGGACAAACAACCACTCCCCAGCCCTACCACAACCCTCCCCGCCTCCTCCTAGCAGTACCAACACCCAGGAACAGTGGGTGCTCCCACACCCCCACTGACACACTCCAGCCTCCAGGCAAGAGGAACTGGGCAGAAGGAAAGGAGGAGGAAGGGTGGCAGTGAGGGTAGAGGGACAGCCAAGGGGAGAAGGAGAGAACTAAGGACAGCCATTCGCACCACGACTTCTCTCAGGCAGAGCTCCCCCCACACCCCTGGAGTGGGGGGACCTGGTTGCTCACTTGCTGCCTCCTCCACCACTGCCCGCCGCCACCTTCTCAAAATCCTCTGCATTGCAGAACTCCTTGATGGTTACAGTGAGGAGGTTGCTGGTGACATCTGTGACCACCACATTAGAGCAAGGGGACATCTCAGGACGCCAGTCGCCAGCCTCCTGCTCTGGGTCAGAAGAGGAGAGGGACAAGGAGGGAGTCTGCCCCCCACTGCACCCTCCCGAGGGAGAACGCTTGCTGGTGGCAGCCGACTCGGGTGGGATTGAGAGGTCGAGGACCTCTGACTCACGCCAGTCGGGGATGGCTGGGCTGAGGGTCTCAGGGAGCAGCTTTGGAGGGGAATCATCTGGATCAGAGGAGGAGTGGGGAGCAGGTGACGGGCACCCAGAGGAGCTGGAGCTGGGGGCATCATAGGGGGTGGAGCCCATAATAAGCCCACAGGAGGCTGCCTGGGAGCCTTCGGCCTCCCCCTTGCCCTCCAGAGACGGGGTAGGTGCAGCAGACGGCTTATTGTAGAGCGAAAAGGTGCCAAACTTCATGTGGCGGATCTGAGTGCGCAGGACGCTCTCGCTGAACTTTTTGCTCTTGCCAATGACACGGTTTCGGGAAGGGATCTTGGGCCGAGGCAGGCCCCCGGCCCCGTTGGCTGGCTTCCCACCTTTGTCAATGACTTTGAGGTTGAGGATGATGCGGCTGCGTTTGGGCTCGCGGGGTTTCACCTTACGGTTGATGATGCGGACGGTCTCCGAGAAGGGCGAGACGGGAGGACGAATGCCAGCCCCGCCACCCACGCTCCCGCCGTTCTGGGGATCCGGACGGGGCAGGGGGCGCCGGGACATGCGGTGGCATCGCCGGATGTCTTTCTTGAGCCGGTGCACCGCGGCGCTGGAGTGGAGTTTGGGAGAGGAGGTACTGGAACCAGGCTTGACAGAAAAGTGTACATCCCCAATGTGGAGGGCCTCCGCTTGGGCCCGAGCCTGCGGTGGTGGGGAGAAAGAAAACAAACAGGGTCAGAGAGGCAGCCTAGGCGCAGCCAGATCTCACATCGGGCACTGCTCACTTCAGGCCAAGTACCCACCGGCAGCACCGTGACACATTTATACACAACATCAATGACAAGCACAGGTACACACCTACAAACTATCCATAGCTCCAGCACGGCCCCCAGACAGGCACAGGACACTGTCTATATCATTTTTGGGCAGCTAATGTCTCCCTAGGCTGTACCCCTGTTGACACATGCTTTGCCCAGGGAGAAGCTGTGACTTCCCAGGCATATTTCAGGATTAGAGTTAATGGTTTCCAAAGTCCCCCCTTGGTCATCACCAGTCAAAGTGCACAACTCTCCACTGTCAGCCAAAGAAGCCAGC
The DNA here is from genome assembly GCA_013400635.1 of Hypocryptadius cinnamomeus. Classification (NCBI taxonomy): domain Eukaryota; kingdom Metazoa; phylum Chordata; class Aves; order Passeriformes; family Zosteropidae; genus Hypocryptadius; species Hypocryptadius cinnamomeus. The sequence continues at coordinate 14,641 of VYZP01026445.1, forward strand.
ATCATCCTAGGCACTTGGGGCTGTCAGTGCTGAGAAAGCATCCAAACTTACAAAGGGATTGTACCAGGTTCTCTACAAATTGAACACAAGATAAGAGGGAAGAGGCAGAGTAATGCCTAATGAGAACTGCCTCTGAAAAGCATGGTAGAAGGGGGTCTTGAGGAACACAGATGGAGGCTGGTGAGAATGGTCTGATGGAGCTATCTTCGTTAAACACAAGAAATTTAGAGATCTGATTTTTAACTAGGGTCACATGCAAGTCATTCATTCTTACTGTGCTGTGGGAGCAAGATCCAGTGTTTAAAGCCAGAAATGAGGCCAGCTGGAATTCAAGTAAAATTTAACTGCAGCTCCAAAGAGATTGACTTGTCCTTTTGAGTACCACACTTGCTTGAAACCTAGCACTGGACCAGCACCTGTTCAACTGCTCTGTGCCAGCCCTCCTCAAGAGCCAGGCCAGGGGAACAATATTTTTAAGCTCTTCTCGTGCCAAAAACTGCCCTGGTTCATGCACCAGAGACAGGAACATTTTCTGTCAGCAGGAACAACAGTTTCATTGGTAAGCTGGTGCTGTATGACTTGTGGGCATGGAAACCCAGAGTCTATTCTTACATCACATCTCATCAGAGCACTGTTATTTGTATGGCTCATCCTTCCACCTGCACCCCAGTACTTGCCCAAGCCAACCCCCTTCCATATTCCCTCTCAACAGTGGTGACACGTAGAAGTCACGCAGGCCTGGAGGGGACAGCCGAGCCCCCACCCTGTGACTGCCCATCCCGCGAGCAGCTTCCCCCACCTCGTGGGCACAGAAAGAACTGCAGTGCTAGAAGACAACAGCTGCTTTTCCTCCCCAACTTTTCCATCCCGTTGCCCCTTGCACACGCCAAGATCGGGATGGCTTCTTGCCAGCTAAGAGCTTAGCACTCAACTCCATCTCCTTTGTCACCCTGCAGGCTGTGCCTCCTACCAGAGAAATGCCTGGGGAAAAAAATGTGTGTGTAAAGGCAGGGATCTAACAGATCTAAGCGAGGGGCCCAGCCAGCCCCTGCACAAAAAGCTCAAAGTCCTGGCTCTACAGCTCCAGAGCTTTGCTGTTAGCCAGAGCCCCTCTTCTCCCACAGAGATACCCATGGGAACCACAGAAGATCCTGAATGAGCAGAGAACAGAGACGTGAAGACATTTTGTTCCTCTCTCGACTAACACTGGATGATCACAGCCTTCAGTACTACTTGTATTCTGGCTTTAAAAGGACTGCAAAAATGAGCCTCCTTCTCTGACTGTACAAGAAAACACAAAAAAGGCTCATCCTGACTGGGGACCTAGACTTTGTATTAGCCGACTGACAAAGAAACAGACAAGTTAGCACAACCCCAAGGCAGGCACAGACACTCTGCACATCAACAGGGCTGTTTCCATCTAGCTAAAGGGAAGTGTTCCTGGCACACACAAACCCCAACACTTTTTCTGCTGTAGCAGAAAGCATCCCAATGTCCACCTAGTTACTTTTTGCTCAGCCTCGTGTGTTACTCCGTGCCCCAAACTGTTGAGCAAATAAGACACAGTTCCTGTCACAAGCATAGTACAGGCCTGAGCACAGCAACAACACCAGATGAACTCCCTGCACCACACATCAACTCTCCCCCTCCCATCTCATCAATACACAACTTGGAGGCACTGCAGACCCGGTCAGGAGGTCACAGGCACAGGAAAATGCACATTTGGGCTGTGCTTACTCCATCTCTTCACGGGTCCCTCTGAAGCAAATGGCAGACACAAGGACAAACTAAAGTTTGCTTTCTGACATTACATACCAGCACAGCCTGAATTAACAAATTTGTTCCTTTTCATCCTGCTCCACACCACAGCCAGCCCTTCCAGCATTGCTGCCCTTGTGCTTTGAGTTTCTTACCAATTTACCACTGCTGAGCCAAGAGCAAAATGCAACACAACGTCCAATTCCAAAATACAGGACAGGGAAGCCAGGAAGGTTACAGACAGATGCATCACTGAAAATCCTTCTACAGCTTCAGTGGATGAACACAGGTATCCTTCAGGGCCTCTCCCATTGCCAACACTGCACATCTTCCAGATTAATTGCCTAGCCCATAATCATGCCTTTGAGTGAGTTCTGCCCCCTCTGTGCCATTCTGCTCCAAGTGAAATCTAATTGCCACCTTCCACCAGCACCGCCTCCATCACCCAGGAGAGAAAGAAGGCAGCTTCCCAGAAGTGTGGGGAAAGCAGTCACAAACACCCTCAGTTTCCCTATACACCCCAAAAATTCCTGAGCAAAGCTTCCTATCAGCCACATTAAACAAAGTGATCATGCTGGGATGGTTACTACCTGGCCACTTCCATGGCCCTGTTGCTTTTATTTTCTCTTCCTGCACACATTAATCAGCTCCTGTCCTGTTTTCACAGAGACACCTGTCTTGGTTTTGTGCTTGCCCAGCAGCTACTGCAGAGCCCTGGTACATGGCTTGGACTTTTCCAGTGTGCCAGAAGGAGTAGGTCTCATTTATGCGCTATGTGTCTGCGTTTCCAGTTACTTCTGAGACACTTTCTCAAGGCTGAAGCTGTTTCTAACTCATGTTTCAGTTATCTGCCTTTATTAAATTCCAGCTCCAGTAGTGTCCAGGTGGTCTACACACAGCATTGATACTTTGGTCAGATTACTAAGAGAGAGGGTAAGTTAGGGCCCAACAGTCCTTCCCTGCTGCTACACTGCTATCCCCAGTGACCAGCTTCAATGCAAGCTCCAAAGAGCATTATGCAAATATTCAGCTTACCTTGAGATTGTTTTTCCAGGTAAGGTTTCAAGAAAAATCGTATCAGATGCTTTATCTAAGACCAGCCCCCAGAGCTTTCTCACTTGGGAAGCTCAGTATTCCTACCACAGGATCAGGTTTATTCAGGCATCACCTACATGAACTCATCCCTTCACTGCAGAGGACAGCACAGAGGCTCTCCTTCCCCTGCTTCCAACTTTAGATTAAGTAACTTGCTACCTTTGGTTTGGAGAAGACTCAACATTCAGTTTTATCTGTTGGAAATGCACTGCTGCCTGCTCTGGATCCATTCCTCGATCACATTCACAAGCCATATGAGGATAAGGTCTTTGAAAAACAAACCCGCTGAATCCTTTCAGCTGTGTCACCACAGTCTGCTCCTCAGCTCACAAGTTTTCCACACAGAAACTACCTCTCTAGGTTTTGCTGCTTTCACCAGCAGGATGTGCTCACTGCTGAAGAGGTACTCAGCATGTATATGAAGTAATTCACTCTCTGCTTACAGCTCAGCCTACATCAGGATGCAGTTTCTGGAAGCTTGCTGCAGTGCTCTGTCATGAGAGCAAGCCAATTGCTGGGATTGCTTCCCTTCCCCCTCTTCCCGTCTGGGATATGTATCACCTTTATTTATCTTGTACAGCTCTCCCTCACTGCCCCTGGGAACTAGTGTATCTCCCCCATTCCCTACTATTTCTGAATAAGTGTCCCTCGAGGCCCAGCAAGCATATTTGTTCATTCATTCCCTTAACGCACTGAGGCACACAAGCACGTACACAGACACGTGCTTAGAAAGGCCTTTCTTACCTGATTTGTATCAAAATCTCTATGATTTAGAAGAAAAAAACAAACCAAAGACCTTGTAAGGCAATGGATTTCTAGTGAATTATTTAAAAATCTTGCCAATTCCAGTAGTGCTGCTGCACCATAGTAGCGCTACTCTCTCATAAATTACTGGCTCTGCTTTGTCTTTTATTCTCCACCTGCATTCCCACAGTCTTTGCTCCCAACAGCATTTGCAAGAGCTCTTCTTTCCCCTTTTTGGCTGCCATTCTGCCTTTTTATCACCCTCTTTCTTCTGCAGTCTTCCAAGTGACAAGGCAAAAGCAGGACAGTTCATAGCACAGTTCTCCCAAGCAACACTGCCATAAACTAAAGTTTCCCTCTGGATTGGGAACAAAATGCTACAAAAGGGGAACGGTCTGTTTTCAAATTACTCAGGATAATTTACGAACAGGGAGGAGATCAAAAGAAACCCAATTCCAGCTTTGGAGTTCAAGAGAGGGCGAAAGGACAGAGCACCATGCTGCTCAGCCCCTTCTTCCCCCACTCTCCTACTAAGAATTCCTTTACCCTTGTCCTCCCTTACTTCTTCCTTCCCATTAACCTTCTTCACTCCTGTCACCTTAGTATTTATGGCCACCCCAACTAGGGGTCTTTGCCAGCCACCCACTGAGCTTGCAGATTGGGCTCTGTCTCTGAATAGCACTTGCTAGACTTCATTAGATGAGTTGGTGAGGTTTGCATTCCACACAGAGGAGTGCCTAGAGAAAAAAGTGAAATAAAAAGAGCAAATCGAGCAGGAGAAAAAGAGGAAGACCACTACAGCACGTGCTATGTCTCTTTCTAACCTCACACCAGCATCCATGCTAAAGTGCCTGTCCTCAAGGATGACTTCTGCCAGACACCTGAAGAGCCTTACATACAGTGCTGCCCGTTTCAGACTAAGAACTTTGTTTCCTATCTGCTGAGCACAGGGCTGCAGCACACCAGCAGCCTCCCAAGAATCACAGCCTCCTGCCAAGCCTGAGCTCAGCTGTGGGAAAGTTTGCCCCTAGCATGCAAGGGATAAAGACCCATTTCCTGCCCAAAACTTTGCAGTTGAAGTTCGCAGGGGTCGCTTTCAACACCGGCCATCTTGATAGCAATATTACAAAGCCTGGATTGTGATGTGCCTCTGCAGTCTGATCGAAAGGGCAAGTGTTAGACAGCTCTCAGAAACAGGAGCCTGGCTTACAAAGGCAGCAGGTGGTCAAAGATGCAGCTTTTCAAAGCTTTTCCAAAGGCGTGGGCCACTAACCTGCTGGAATGCTTTCTGCAAATCCCCCTGGGTGCCTATCTGCAACTTTTGAGAACTAATCCCAGGATAAACCTAGTCCCAGCTGCAAGCTAAAACACCCACACAAGCCAAGGGACTGAGTGGCATATCAGGGCACTTATTTTGATGCCATTCTGGAGACTCAGAAGCCTACGTTTAAGCACCAATACACATGAAAAATCCTAGCAAGCCACCAAGTCAAGGGCAGACTAGTCTATCAAAGCAGTCCTAGGCCAGATTTCTGCTTAAACATCATTGCATCCAGGCCTAATCTGTTCAGTTAACAGATCAAAAAGAATATTGTTCTAACTGCCAACTCCAAATACTCCCTCTGGGATACAAGAATCAAATTTCTTCCCCTGCTTCCGAAATTCTCACTGGCAAGAGATTCTGCAGCTGAAAGAACTGAAAATACTGATAGTAATGCACGAGGCAGAACCCAATCCCCCTCCTCCCACAGTGGAACTGGTGCTGCAGGGCTGGAAGAGGTCAAATGTGCATCTTCAGGGGTCAGAAAAGCTGAGTTACAAACCATCTCGCTGTCTCTGTCGTAACTCTAGCTGCAGTTGTGTCGATTGTGGTTTGCCTGAACAGAGCTCTAACAAGTTCAGATGGGGCTGGCTCAGACAGAGTTACTTCTCGCTGCCTGGTCTGGGGTGTTATTTTTAGGGTAGGATCCGAAGTCGCAGAGGAACAGCAAGTCAGAGCACTAACAGTTCCACCAGCTCTGTTTCCCAGAGGTGCAAACCAAGCAGCAGTGGTAGCGCTCTGCCCTGCCAGCCTCTCCCACAACGTGGAACCAGCCCTCAGGAGAGCTGATCTTGCTCCCTATCACCAGTCATCTTCTACAAAGTAGCAAGCGAGCTCTGCAAACCTACAGGTTTCCATTACCATTTGAGGAGCTGGCAGAAGGAAGATGTGCCACAGAAACGTGTCACGGATGTGATTCAAAGGATGCTGCTGAATAATTCACGTTAAGTTTAGGGGAGTTTTAAAGGGTAAGGGGAAAAGAGAAGCAATGAGTGGGTTTTGAGTTTGGGGGTTGGTTTTGGTTTTTTAAATGAGTGAGAATGAGTAATTTTTTTTTTGAAAAGAGTGATATGGCAATAGATATGGCCACATCACATTCAGAATCAAAAATAAAAGAAAGTGATTACACATAGCATAGTCACTGCTCTACAGCTCTGAACAGTGTCAGGCATTACAAATACCAGTATTTTTTAATGCAGGCAGAGGACTATTTCAAGCTGGTGATTTTCCCTTCAAGTGTTCCTTTGCATTGTTGGAAATTTAAACACAAGAGTTACATTTAATGCATGACTGCCAGAAAGAGGAAAGCCAACTAGTCTGTGTTCCCTCAATACAGCATAAGGAGCAGTACATATCAGGTATGTTTGTAATTCTCAGGCTACAGATACAGAACGCTGTTAGCAGAAAAACAGGCGACCAGGGAGGACAGTTCCATCAGCAGGACTTCCCAGGGATTACCATGGTCCCCTGGGTTTCATGCAGAGCATCAGAATATGCCTGTTCCTGCATTTCTTCTGTGCTTCATTAAGCCCTCTCAAAGCAGAGAAGAGGTGACACCCTACCCCTCACTGTGCTTTCCGGTGCTCATGCAGTTAAAAGTGCTGTGCCGACTTGAGTAAAGCTCCTACTGCTGCCAGGCAAAGGGAAGTATTAACCTGTTTCACAGATGGGGAAACACGCACAAAGCCTAAGTGACTTGCCCAAAGCCACAGGATGACTTGGTGATAGTGATGCCTTACTACAGGGTCCACACTGGCTGTTCCAGGGCTTCCTATCAGAATAAAACCAGGGGAACTCCAGACTTGCTCAGCTCTCTAAACTGTATAAAGGTGTGTTCTTTCTATGCTCATTTGAAGCCTGAGATTGTGACAGCTGGAGAGGAAGGGGAGGGAAGAGGGGAATAGAGCAAGGCATTTAATCTGTAAACTAATAAATTCACAGAGCTCACATAACAGTCATGCAGCTACCAGAGTTCTTAAAAAAAAAAAGAAGGTAAAAATACAGGGCAAGTAGGCCTGCACTAGGGACTGCCTTCCTTGCTCTTCTTTGCAAGCAAGCAGAGATGCTACGACATCTTGCAGAGATGCTGAGTCTGTCAGAAAGGAACTGGAAACTTCAGCTGCCTTCCTATGCAGAGGTGAAACACTCCTCCTCCTCCTCCTCCCAGCCACCCCCCACCCTCTGCAAAAGCAAAACAAGCCTGCAGTATACAGATCAAAGCATGAACCCTTCATGAAACTCCCGTGGAGCACCTACATCCTTAAATGCAATCAGAGGAGCACAAGTGGCTGTGGGATTCCCGCCTCTGCTGCCTGACCGCTCAGCACGCCGCTGAGTTGCAGGGCACGGGCTGGATGGAACAGCCTGCTGAAGGAAGAGGGGAACAAGACTGGCTAGCTCTCCACTGCAGCAACAGAAGGCCACGAGAAGGAGAGGATATTGGAAAGAGACTGCAGGCTCACCACGCACATCTGCGTGTGCTGACCGTCCTGCTGAGGCACCGTCGCACGCACACGCGCTCTCCCCTCACACGCTTCTGCGCCTCTGCCCACCCCCCCTTTCCTGTCGGGTTTTCCCCGCGCTCCCAGAGCCAGGCATCAGGCACAAGTCACTTGAAAGTCCAGTCCTTCCAAGGGCACGCACCAGCAACGCTTGAGATTTTTTTTTTTTTGCTAGGCCTAAGTTATTTAAATAAGAGTTACCTTCAGCAGAAAAGTTTTAGGTTTAGGTCCTCTCTTCTTGGGCCCGTACAGCTCACGTTCTCGTTCCCTTTAGGGAATCAAATTTTTCAAGAAGTTAAAACTTTTCCCAAAGGGAAAAACAGAAGAACACAAGTTAAAGGAAAAAAAAAAAGAGGAAAAAAAAAAAAAAGAAAAGGAACGTCTGGACGCTGTTTCCCGCTCGCCCACCCAAAGTCAAACCTGCTGCTGCAGCCCCCCCAGCCCAGGGTGGGGGATGAACACTCACTTCTGCTCGAAGGCGGCGATGAGGCGGGAGTCCAGGATGTTCTCCTCGGGTTCCCAGGTGCTGTACCTGCCGGGCCGGGAGCAGCGGAGGGGACAAGCGAAGCGGTTAGCGCCCAAATCCCCCCGCAGCCGCGCACACAGATACCTCCCCCTCCATCCCGCTCCACCCCATCCCATGTCCCCCATCCCCGCAGCCCGGGCGGGATACACTCACTTGATGGCCCAGCCTTTCCATTTCACCAGGTACTCGATGCGCCCCTGCNCTGCAGATGCACCGTCACCCCCTCTCGCCAGCGAGGAAGCAGGCAGCCTTGAAGCATGTACCAAGGCAAAAACTAGCAATAAAGGCGTTTAAGTATTTTCTTTCCTTTTTCTGTGTTTTATTCCGTTTAGCTGGTGTGAGTGTGTGCCAGTATAAGGTACAATTTTTGAGCCAGTTAAGGTACTGCGAGGTAAATGGGCCAACCACGCTACATAAATCTGTAAGGAAACCAGAAAAATGTTAAGTCACTTAGAGGAATTCCCTGCCCTGACTATTACTGCACACCCCTAATTAATTTGCAGCATCCTTGACACTCTCTTGCAGGTGCTAAAAAGACAAAAATCTCAGTCAAAAATCATTCTCTGTGATTCAGAGTGGAAGCTCACAGCCCTGCAGCTGTTTTTGTGTGGAACGAAGGGTCCACCCTTACCTGGTGGACCTTATCTGGCCCGTTCTGCTTTCTCACCTGGTTTTGGGGTGAGGAGGCTGTGCAGTTCAGAAACCCTCTGGAAAATGTGGGAGCTGTGATGAGGGCTAGAGGGAATGGTTGTCCTGCATTTGCTGCTCTTTCTAAACCCACTGTGACCAGCAAGGTACCTGCAGAGCACTGGAATCCCTCTGCTACCTGCTCCTCAGCTGGGCTGGCAGGGATCCCTCACAGCCCCTGTGGCCCTTGCTAACCCTTTCTGCATTTGCACTCACATTCCCTTTCCACCTCTTGCTCAGGGGTTTCACCCAGAAGGAGGGAATTCTGGAAACGGCTATATTATGGCTATAATATCAGTTCTAGTAGGGATGGATTTCTCAAAGTCAAGGCAGGCAGGTAACATTCAAAAATGAATGTTTTCTTCACGGCCCGTGATTCAGGCAAGATCTGTCAGAGTGTTTTTTTCTTTTTCACCTTAGCAGCTGAAATATTGCAGCCAACACAAGCTCTGTGCCTGGAGGAAAAGTGACTCAGGAGAGGATGTGCTCCCCACTGCCATGCCCCATTTGAAGTGGGGTTAGTGAAGTTGCTGGATGCTGATGGAGACAATCACACAGACCCCAGTTCAGGACATGTAACCAATTCGGTGTTTCTGCAGTCAGGGACTGAAGCACAGCGTGCTTCATCACTGATAATTCTGCATCTAGGTCATACCCCTCCCTTCGAGAACAGGCTCTAAGAGGCCCTTTCTCAGGTGTTTGGCATCACAGGCCAGGCAAGGACAAAAGTCCAAGACTCTCACCTAGAGTGGGTCAAGTCCTTCTGGACTCCCCCTTTTCTCTAGACACCAACTTTTTTTAATCTCAGTTCTTCATATGCTTAAAGGTGACTCCAAAAGAGTAAGTCCATCACACCCACTGCATTTTGCTTTTCGCTTTTTTAACTTTGCACATTAAGTGTTCATTAACACCATCCACATTTAAATTAGCGTTTGTTACTGTTCACTTTGTTTAAACAACTGCTTTTACATTTGTCACTGAGTGTCAAGCAACTGAGCTTTCAACCAGCAGAACCATTCACCCTCAAAAGCAGGCACCCTTAAATTAAAAGGGAGAAAAGTCTTTCCATGGCTACACAAACACATGTGCAGCAACCAAGACTGGTGGCCTTGTCCCAAAATGATGTGTGGGTCACAAATAGCACAGCCTGCCTCAGGACAGGAGCAAAAGGCACCGTGATCCATGGACCAGAAGGGGCAGCAGCTTTTTCAGAGAGCTCCATGTGCTCTTTCTAGTTATTTTCTCCTTCCACCTGTCAGCAGAACCTTCTTTCCAGCCACAGTCACTGCTCAAATCACTGTGAGCTGCCATTGCACAGGTATGGCCTATCACTTTCATCTACCTTGTACTCTCACAAAGCAAAATAGTAGCAGAATATCCAGCTGTTCAGGGCATTGTTGGGCATTTCCTTTGTTTCATTCACATTTCTAGTAAAACACTTTAAAAAAATCCCAACCCACGTGGGAAGGCAGCCCTCCCTGAACAAGCTATTCACTACAGACACTGAAATAAAATATTTTTCTTGCAACTCGCTGCCTGCAAAACCCTGATGCCATAGGATACACTGTAGCACTTACTAGGAAGTCAGTGCCTGGAAGCAATAAGCTTTAGGAGAGAACAAAATCTTTCACATCAAAACCCCCGGTCAGCTGTGTAGGGGCACAGGGGACAGCAGCAGGTGTGAGAGAATTTTTATTTTTTGAAATGACACTTAATAATGGGAAACTCACCTGCTCAAAGTCAGTAGCTGCCTCCAAGCTCATTTTTTGTGGACCTGGCAGGAGTAGCAGCACTTATCTCTAGGAGAAAAGCTCCAAGGGTTCATCAGCTGACTCTGCTGCTCTTCACTCCAGTGAGATCACTGTTAGGAGCAGCAGATTTTGGAAAGCAAATGGTCAGTCCCTCACCTATACTAGGAAGAGCTGCACACAGCCCAGCCCCTCAAACTAATGCCGTGTACATTTCCAAGCAAACCCTTGGCACTATGGGCATCCAGGTGAATGTGTGCTGGGATTTCCCTGCTGCAGCTCTGAAACACACACAAGCAAAGGCAGGTCCCCCGGAGCTGACCCTGCACACCAGCTACGGGTGGCTCAGCATGGCCCAAGCCGTGGCCAGAACAACCAGCCCTCCAGCCCAGTAACTTTTTGATGCAGCAGAGAGAGAAGGCCCATGGGGTCTGTGCTGTGCCTACACCAGTGGGATGCTATGACATCCCTGGGGCCTGCCTAGGAGTTCCCAAAGCAGGCCCAGCTGCCCAGGCTGCTGCTGGCTCAGGATGATTACACAAGTCCCCCAGATTTCTTCATTCGTTTCAAAAGCAGTCGCTCGACAAGCAAAATGCTGTGAAGAGCAGGAAAGCTGTGTGGCACTGAACAGCCAGGAAGTGACTGCCATCACAGGGGTCACACAGGCTGCATTTCACTTTCTGCTTCTCAGAGAAGATCGAACTGCTCAACCCTTGTGGTTTCCCCTTTCGCCAAGTGCCCTTGTTCTCAGGCATCCAATGGGGAGAGCTGTGCAAGGAAAGTCGGCTGCACTGCACGGAACAGAGGGGCGGCATAGCAACAGATTATTAAAAAAAGGACTGCCCAGATTAACCTTTAATCCAGCCAACACATGCATGCAAAAGGACAAGCTGTTTCTAGTACCAGCCAGCCTCTGCAGCTTTGGCAGAGGTAGGAAGACACAATCTCCAGAGCAGGCTTTCCCGTAACTCTGCACTGCAGTTTCTTACAACTTCACCTGACCCGCTAGCTGCTGCCAGAAAGTAAGTGGCTGGCTGGAGTCCTGCTCTGATGCCATCACTCAACTCCAGCCTCCCTGGCTCAAGGGAAGCATGCTGACAGCCCTTTGGTAACACAGCAAGACCTAACCAGGCTGCCTTGAGCCATGACTGACTAAGGAAACGCACCCCATCCCCCTCTGCTTTTGCTCCACTCGCTTTTGTGATTGATGCCATAGCTGCATTCAGGTGCAGGGCTCACCTTGACATTACATCTACTAGAGGTACCTCAGACAGCCCAATTCTCTTGGCCAGGTACCTTGATAAACACATGGCCTCCCCCTCCACAGGGGATGGAGTGGGACACACCTTGAAGGAGCAAGCCAGGCACCCAAGTGAACTAAATGACATTTGGGATTTCCTCCATGGAGTATCAGCAGTTCCAGGACTCGAGCTCCTTGGCTAAGTCCTGGGGTGAACCAGAACCAAACTGTATCCAGGAGCAGCTGTGCTCCTAAAGAGGTCCCTGGAAGCCTTGCTGGCCAAACCATTGGAGGCTTTGGCTTGGAGGAGAACTTCTGTCCTGCTGGCAAGCACTGCAGAGCATGCCTGGCAACCCAGGCCTCACCTCAGACTTTCTCCATTCCAATGACATGCAGGATATGGGGCACACCATCACTCTCCTGGTGCTGGCAGAGCTGTCCTGGCACTACAGCCTCATGTAAGGATGTAGGGAACTCCCTAAACCCACAGCAACAGCCACCCTGCCATCAGTGTTCTTCTCTTCAAATTATAATCCATCAAAGACCAATCATCCCAGGTCACCCCTGGACAGCTCTAACTTACCCAGGGGGTTAAGAATTAATAAAAACTTGACCTCCTCCAAAGTAACGAGTAATGTCAGAAGCAGCCTTTTGCAGGCTCCATTCTTCATCAATCCTTCTTTACTGATCTTCCTCACACACACAGGCATGTTTCCCATTCTTTTTCCAGCTGCACTGCATGTTTATACACCATTAGTTGTGACTGTTGGAAAATAATTCAGCTATAGAATTAAAGCAAGGGGGGGGTAAATGACCACACAAACATACCATGAGGTAAATGTCAGTTCTCATATTTAATATTTTAATAATTTTGTTTGCAACATTTACCACATAAATCATCTAAATAAATAGATGCTGTACAGTCTCTTATCCATATCAGTACAAAAATAAAACCACACTTTGTGTCAAATTATACTTGAGCCTGCCCTCCCTTTGCTATTACAATCTCCTTTTACAGCACATACTCGCTCAGAAAAGGCATTATACTCTGATTGGTTTGTTTGGAATTGGTTTACTCCCTATTTCCCCCCCTCCCCAAATACATTCAATTAGTCTGTACAAAAGCTAGAAGCTCATTCTGTGCAAAAGGAAGCTTTCTGTGTGCAAAGACTCCAATACTCTAGCGTGCTGACGGGAACAACAGCAACAACTGAAGAGATGGGAACAAAACTAATCAGGAACCCTCCCCTCTAACTGACCCCATTGTCCCCCATCTTCTCCCTGCAACAGAAAGGGAGCACACCAAATTAGGTGAGTCGGTGTGCAAAAGCGTTCTGAGAATGTGCGTACGCTGAGGGAAAAGGTCGGTGCTGAAAACCCAGCAAGAGATCTGGGGTGTTCACCCCCATGCTGTAGAGCTGACTAGGTGAGGGAAAAGGGCTCTCTGCCCTAAACCTGCTCAAAAGGTTCTTGAGATACACAGAACAAAAGCTTCATCTAAATTATTTTAGTTCTTTTGTTGCTGTTCTGTTGGAGATGAGGTGAGGAAACAGCCTCTGGAAAAATCCAGCAGCTACTGAAGACAGCTCCTGGTTCACCCTCCCTTCCTCTTCCCCACTCCCTGCAGAAGGACAGACATCTCCTCGTTCCTCAATTAAGCTAATAAGGTGCAATTTTTCAGACAGGAAACTCTATAAAAATGTCTCCAGAGCTGGAAGAAACAAACATTGTTCCAGACTAGGACCACTCAAACTGAAACTCAACTTCATTTTTCCCTTTCCTCGATCAAAGGAGGTGGGGAGGGAGGAAGCCAACCTGTGCCCCAAAGGCAAGTGAAGGATTTAGCAGGTCTCCTCGTCTCCCTTAGGGAACCCTCTGCTCCTGGCATGGTGGAGTACACTCTCCCCCATGGGAGGGAGGCAAAGGGCAGGGTGGCAGCTCTGGAAAAACCAGAAGGAGCAGCCATCGGCCTGAAACAGATACCTCTTTTGCTTTTCAAATGCCACTTTTAGACAGACGATAAGGAGTACTTAGCACTCCTAGTGCTTTGCATTTCCAAAGTGCTTCAAAACATACTTCAGATTTAAAAGCAAAAAAAAAGCTGCTTAACATTTTGACAGATTTGCAAAAAGCTTCTTTGTGCTGACACTACATTTTCTGGTTAAAAACCAACAATAATAATAAAAAAAGATTTTCCACCTCCTCCTCCTCCAAAATTCCCCTCCCAGCCAAAACTTTGATACCCCAGTAATGAGATAAACTGTGATGGAGGTTCCAATTCTTAGGAATTCTATCGCATCCCAACTTTGTTGCAATCCACAGCAGCCCCAAATGCTCTCATGGAGCCCTGCACCTCAACCATTCACAGTTAATTAGGGATCATCTCCTGCATGCTCCCTGCACTTCAAAAAGTTAAGAGGGAAACAGAAAGAAGTGGAAGAGAAAAAGGGGTCATCTCTACAGCAAGTGCTAGTTACAGGAAAGGATTTGAAGGGTCTGAATTTCATTTTAAGTGATTGCTTCTCTCTCCTACCAATTGTCCTGGGGCTGTTTTATAAGCCTTCCTATCTTGATCACCTTTGTGTGTGGATTCCAGGTGGTTTGACACCCAGAAGCTCACGCTTTCTCTGTGAAGACAGTAAGTTCAGGCACAGGACATTGCAGCCTGTTGATCATAAGCTATTATCTCAAAACAAGTTTAGCATGCCCTTGGGGAAAACCTTTACAACAGGCATGGCAAAAGCCATGTGTTGCAATACTATACATTTTCATGTAGAAATTACCCTATGCAAGTTGCCAACGTACACATCTCCCTTGCATTCCCAAATGGCAGAAGACTGATACATAAATGCAGCACTCCCCTCTCTGCAGGCCCATGCAGAACTCCACTCACAGATGCAAGGGATCAGTTTCACTACAAGGTCTTTGCTCATAACACACCTTCTCTCTCCACTGCCAGCTGACCCAAAGGCCCCTCCTCAACCACCTCGTGAGAGCAGTTCTGAGGCAGCTCTGTCCCTCTCCTCCCTGACCAGCATTTGTCCCTATTATTTTCCCAGAAAGGCCCACCGCCCTCTTCTTCCTAGGCTGCAGGTAAGCCAGGGAGGAGCAGAAGATGGGTAGATACCAATTCGCTTTAGAAAAGGAGGTTTTTGTACTTTCCCTACTTCTGAAAACAAAAGCTCAAAGCTTGAGAGGAGAGGAAGAGGTGGAGAGGTGTTGGTAGACTTTGCTTTGCTTAATACATAGATGTGGCTGGCAGCCCCCACTGTCTTCCACACCCTGGCCTCTGTTGTGGCTACCTTGGAGGGACCTGCCTGAGCTACCCTGCCTATCTTTTGACCTGTGTGAGGCCTCCTTTCTCTATTCCAGTGAAACCATCAAGCAGCACTAGCTGGCGTACAGCATGAAACAGTACTGGGACCGAGGGCCCCCTGTGAGGTGAACAAACAATTTTATACATCCAGTCACAAAACACCAGAAGAACAATTCTGGACAGTTTCACAACACTAATAACAAAAAAAGCCATTCATTTCTCAATAAGCTTCTCTATGTCTGAGCTCTGACATAAACAAGAGTCAATTCACTAACAAATTTGGGCTTATTTTGGCAAATGGAACTGTTTTTGAGTGTTCTCACAATAATATCCTGGTCTTGCTTTGAAAAAAAATAAGATAAAGAGAAAAAAAATCACCTTAGTCTGACTTCACAAGCAGAAGGGCCCCCAAGCAAACGCAAGACAATAAGGAGCATGCAGGAGGCTACTTAATGCCACTATTTACGTGTTAAAACTTGCTGTTCCAAGGCATCACTTGTATATCAGAGCAATAACATCTAGTTTATAACCATCCAGGAACAGAGGCAGTTCCTTCCACATAGATGTTTTTTTTAAACACAGTGTTAACAAAAAAGGCTTTCCAGTCTCATGAAGTCCCTCAGGTCTATCACACATACAGTGAGTTCACTGCAAGATCTATAAAATAAACACTTCTGTCTCCCAATACTGCTGGTAAATTTTCACATGGAAACAGTTCTAAGAACGACTATTAGAGCAGTTCTCTGAGAAGGCTGCTTCTTGTGTACAGTTCAGTAATTACCACTGGCTGAAGTTTATTTTTCTTGTTTACAGCCATGGAGCCAAACAAGGTATGGGAGAGTTAGCCCATTTCTATTCTCGGCTTGTGCTTCAAATAGAATTATTAAACTCAGCTTCAGCTGGATGCTATTTTGGCTCTTCTAATCAAACGGAATGCTTAACAAAGATCCAAACACAGCATCTGATTTTCATGATATGTTAGCACAGGAGGTCCCAATTCAACTGCCAGGTTTTGGGTTGAACTGGCAGATGGACAGCACTGGGGAGAAGAGACAAACCCAGACAACCTGTCTTTCCATCACTAGTAAAATCCTCTCTACACCTGCAGAGGTGGAATAAAGCTAATTTTAAAGTCCCTGAAGACCAGCTCTACCAAGGAAGTTTACAGTGATATGTCAGCAGACAATGTAGAACAGAGCCACATTTTAAAAAGATCAGGAGAAAAATCTTCTTGAAAAGTACTTTGAGATAAACAAGAATTCATGAATGTCAAAAAAAAAAAGTCCACGCCAACAAAGTAACTGCTTAGTTTCCTACCACAAACTCCTCTTCACACCCTCCAAACCCACGCACATGCAGCTTGTTGTGTCTTAACCCCATTATGGTTAGCTCCTCATTGACACAAAGCAGCATGGCAGCCAGGTACTTTGTTCCACACTTAGTGTAGCAAGATGATTAGTCACCAGCAGAACACTAGATAGCCTGATCCAAAAAAATGATTAAGATATGAAGCTGTGGGTGGATCCTCTTTGAAAGACCACCACAGGGTCTTTGAAAACTCCACTTCAAGAGAAAGAAAATACGTTTAAAGAAAAATGCCAAAACAAAGTGTTGAGAAGTGTCAGGTGGAGAGTGGAGAGAAAAGCAGAGGATGGAAATCTAGTTTATTAGGACAAGCTCTTTCCTGCTGCAGGATTGATATTGCTTCCAATGTCAGCCAAAGCCAGGAACTTAGTAAAGAGGAAGCTTTTTTTGGTGCATTTGTACACTGAGATGAAGACATGACAAAGGCAGCAGTTGCTGCATTAGAATAAAGAAAACAGATCCTATAAATGCCATGAAGATTTAGCAGGATGAGCTGCAGTTCAAGACTTTTTTTAAAATAAGCTAAAACACTATGCTTTTGCAACCGCTACTACCTGACCTTCTCCAACCCACACGAATGGACTGGGCCACGTGGTGTGTCCACTGGTCACAACAGAAGAGAGATGCAGGTATTCAGCATATTTGGCAGGTGTCAGGAAGAGGGGGTGCGTGGGTGATGGTAACAACACTGTCTGACCCCACATCCTGCAAAAAAGGGTGCAACTCCAGACACAGAAGCCTCGCTCTGGACACCCACGTTCAACAAACATCCTGCGCCTGCATGCTTACCTCATCAGCTTGCCCTTGCTAGCTATTGCAAGCTTCTTTCCCACTCACTCTTCCTCCCACCACGTAATTCCCCCCCCAGCTTCCACTTCTCACCCTCTCAGATTTCTCCATAATAAAACTCCCATCTTACTTCTTTGACAGACAAAAGGTCAGTGCAGAAATTCAAGATCTTCCCGGCGATCCTGAAACTGCTCTGATGGTATGACAGACAGACCTGCTCCAACAGCTCTGAGATGGAGGGCAAAATCCTAAATCTACACCAAGCTGCCACATCCTAAATGAGGTAAAAATTGCATTTAGTAAAAACCCACAGTGGCAGTGCAAGTACTTTATAATAAGTAGATGTTTGGAGGACCAGAAACCCTAGAGCTCCCAAATTCTGCAGGCCAGGAGTCAAGCCCCTCAAACAAACACATTGAGGATTTCCACAGGTGTCTTTATCTCAGAGCTAAGAAGGCCCATGGCTTCATTTTGAATAAATACAGCAGAAAAGAGATGCTTCAGGTGGGGTGGAGTAAGGAAACATAGTATTTGAGGATAGTAATCATGACAGTAGCCAATGTTACCCTGCAGCACTCTGACCTGCAGTTCCCACTTCAGACTACCTTACTTTTCTTGCTTTCTGTTGGAAAAGGTCTGTATTTTAAAAATTAAGTTATTTAAATAAAATTTGCTTTTAAAAATGGAAGAGAACATGCGTGTGCAAGAACAGATGCTATGCTAAACTACCAACTCAAAATACAGCAATTCTTCAAAAACCTCAAAGTGTCACAGGCAGTCCAGCACAAGGCATTTTTAAGTGCAAGATCAGGCAGGTCTATTGAAATGCAGACCACTTTCCTTGGCAAAGATTTTTAAACCTTTCAAGGGGAAGTTCCTATCAGTAAAGTAGTACAGGATCATAGACACTGTGAGGATACTGGAGTCATGGAAGAGTATCACTCAGGCAGCACAATCCAAGAATTCTCATTACTAAGAATTAGGAATTTTTTCCCTCCTCAGATCTAATACATGCCTTCCTCACATGTTTATTTTGGATCTCTCTATGGGATCCAAGAACAGAATTTGCTGCTAATCAAGGTCCATTTCTAGCTCAGTTCTGTCCAATTCCTGCGTCCTGGGCCTGTGCCAGTATCTTGGATATCTCTGCAGTGCTAGGCAATGCTTCAGTTGTCCTATTAGTCCCTCCTCCCAGGGGAGAGGAGTCAGTTTTCAACGAACTTATTACCACAGATTCAGGGCAGGATTTGTTATTAACACTGAATTTGGCAAAGGGTAAGAAGACCCCGCTTTCCATAACGCATTCCTCACGCAGCAGAGCCAAGCCTGCAAATCCTGTTTAGCATATAGAGAATGGTATGTCTCAACTATGCTGGCTTTCTGAGCTTTCAATGAGGGCAAATTGAATTTCTGTTGCCAGTTTGGATTTCAGAGATGCATTGCAGTCTTTCCGCATGATCAACAATCAAAGGGAGAAAGCTCTGGGTGTCTATATGGACCCACGCTGCAAAGACTGACTTACCACAGACAGGCAAGTACGCTTCTGAAGTCCTGACAGCAGGCCACAGGGGAAACAGCACTGGAGAGAAAGTCTTAACAGGCTGGAGTTATCTACACAGGTAGGATCCATGGCCTCTCACTGCTGCAGGAAGAGAGGGAGGAGGAAGGTGGGAAGAGCAATGTACAGAGATGTATCTTTATCCAAGGGATATCAATTGCAGAACAAGGCGGCAGGCTAGAGATCCAGCTCTCTTTCCACCTCCACATGCCCTCTCCCCACAAATGCAGCTGCCGCCACTTAACAGGATAAAAGGCGAATTGTTCAGCTTGCTGCTTTCACATCAAGGAGGGGAGTCTTTGCCAGGGAAAGGGCTGTCAGTTTTTCAGCTGGACAAAGCAATGACAAATACACACCCCCTACACTGCCATTTTTTGCGTATCTGAAAGGGGAAAAGGAGAAATAAAAAGGGTCTCTGTAAACATTTTAAGAGGAGACATTTTGAATTTTTTTTCTCTTAAGGGATAACGTAAGCCTTCCCTAGCCCCACCCTAAAAGCACTGGTTTTGGGGAGCACTGCAAACAGAGATTCAGAACTGCGCACTCCGGTCTCGAAAGAAGCCCTCAGCCACTTGTGCTTCTCTGAAAGTGACGGTGATGGAGTTTGCCGTGATGTCTGTCACTGTCACTTCGCTGGGGGGCACAGTGGGGATCCAAGGGAGATTGGCCTCCACATCTGCTGCAGGAAGAAAGGCACATAAGAGCATGTTAGTGAAACAGAGAAGGTGAGGGAGAAGAAAGGAGGAAGGGGAGAGGGAAAGGAAGAATGGAAAAAGGGTCTCCTTTCTGACAAACCATAGGTGAAATCAGCCTGTACTGAATCTGCATGTACAGAGCAAGCAAGAACATGTGCAAGCCCTACCCTAGAGGCTAAGGGAAAACTGAGAATCAAGTGTCCAGATATATGGTAGTATCAGAGCAGCCTACTCAGAGGTCAAAAGACCCTGTAAAACCACTGAGTTCATCTAGCCATCCACAATTCCCTCATATCCCTCATCCAATCTCAGCCCCTAATTTGGTTTTGTGTCAGCAAAGCACACTCACCCTGGTTTGAGCTCACTGTCTTCTAAATACCCTACCTGCTGAAAAGGCAAAAATTAAAATCTCTTACACACACTCTTCAGATACTCCTAGGGGAGTCAAAGGGAGACAAAATGGAGTACAAATGCCTTGTAGTGCACCTGCAACACAGCCTGGGTGTGATGCTCTCAAAAATCCCTCAATAGTGCTCCCCGGAGAAGCTGCTCTTCCTTTCTCATATGCCTCCTTTGCTCCCAGACAGCTCCATACAAGAAACCCAAGCACCCCTGCACTTTCTCATTGTAAGAATAATTATCAGCCCCTCTGCCACCCAAAGGCTCACTGTCCCACAGCCCCCAGAGACTGCCACATAAAGAGAGAGGAAGGAAAACACACCCTCTCCCTGTCACTCTACCTGTCCACTATGTACCTTGTTGTCCCAAGCTAGGCAAAGAACGAGACCCCCTTTAAAGTGTATTTCCTGGCTTCTGTCTCAAACACCAGGGGTATCTACTTTCCCCCAGAAAGAGTCCAATTCTCCCTAACAGTAACTGGGATTCCACACAGGCTGTATGTCAAGGGGAGAACAAAAACAGTTTTACAATTCTGCAGTGCTACTCACTCTTCTGATCCCCAAGTGCCTTAGTGCCACACACTTCCGAGAAGAAGAACCCCACACATTTCCTCACTGCCAGGAACCCCTCACTGGGTTCCTCTGTGCTACTCCCATTGCTGCCTCCCTGGATTCTGAGCACCATTTCAGTCTCTCTCAGAAAGGAGGGAATAGCACTGATTCCCAGAATACAGCCCTCTCCCTAAGATCCTGCCTAATCCAGCCTGGCTAACAGCTACTCCTAGCAAGGAGTAACAGGATTCCCTTAGCTACTACAAGCAGCACAAGCCCCAGTTTTCCACTCAGGAAAGCTACGCCTTCAGAAGCTCTAATAATGCAGGGATAGAGTTTCCCTGGTAACTGAGAGCAACACACACATCCCACAACCCTCCTGCACAAGATACTGGTATCTTTCCCCAAAATGCCAAATGTGCTTGGACATCTCCCATGCCTACACTCATGCTGCCTACTCAGTGGGATCAGGCAGGAGTTACCATCCTCACTTCATCTTTCTCCCTTTCTCACATAGCTCTATAGCAAGAGGCTTTGGAGGGGTGTGGAGAGGAAAGGGAAAGAGGGGGCAGGGAGTATATTGTGAGTTCCTAGCAGCATTCCTGTATGCTTCTTAAAGCAGCACTATGAGAGGAGTGCCACTGTCCAAGCTTGTCCATGGCCAGCCAAAGTCCTTTGAGCCAAGCAGCAGGCTGAGCACACGTGGATAATTTGGACAGAGGCAGAGTTCATCTGTCACAGTTGTGTGTTACCTCTGCTGGGAGGAAATTTTAAGAGGAGGAAAACTTGGAGTAGCTTCTGCATGTTTTCTAACACTGGGAGGGGTATCAGGGATGTAAGACTACATAGAGCCAACAGGACCAAAAAAATAAAAATTAATCTGTCCTCTTCAAACAAGAAAGAAACCTGCAAACGTGAGGGACATAATATAGGCCTGACCTAAACCACAATCCCAGGAGGATATAACCAAGGTGGAAGGATGCAGAACATCCTTCACATGCCCCAGAACTTCACCAAAGGGTGACTAGCTTTACCTTCTTTGCTGGTGTGCTGCGTGGCCTCCCAGTCCTCAGGGCTCTGCCTGGCCTCCAGGCCCACTGCATCATTCAGGAAGAAGTCATGCCTGCAGTTTCGGTTCTCCAGACTCGCCATGCGCGGGAACTTCTTCCTTGAGAGTCGTAGGTACTTCTGGTTTTTGCGTTGCTTCCGGAGAGAGAATGGCAGGACTGCACCCCCAGTCTTCTCGGGGAACTCTGCCTGCCCTGTCTTGGCCCCTGGCAGGCTACTGTCTCCTCCTCCAAACCTCCGTGCAAGAGAGAAGCAGAGCTTCTCCTTTCCCTTGTGAGCACTCCTCAAGTCCATGCCATACAGCCGCTGCCAAGACACCAACGCAGCAAGGGTCAGAGCAGAGATCTGATCATGCAGTGAGGGCTCCCCACTGGGAACCAGGAAAATATTCTTTGCTCAGTCTCCGAACCTCTAGATGAGCTAGGATGAGGTGTGCTGCTTCTACAAGACCATTTCTCTCCCCTCTTCAACTGCCTTCTAAGCTCTTCCTAACATCTGCTTCCTAGGATTGGCTGCTTTGCTTGGCAACAGTAAAAGCACGCTGAAACACCGCTTCCAGCTATGGGCTACCTTTGATTTGATGGAAAATCCAAGCTCAACATGAAATTAAAAGAACACACAAACCAGGTAACCTGAAGCTACCCAGGCCCACACTTTGTAAAATCCTTGTTCAGAGAGAAAGAGCTTTTTATTTTGTTTTGCTTTTTTAAAGACAAATTAGCTAGCTCTTCAGCTACCACGTTAAAACTACCTGCCTAAACACTGATTTCATGTTATTATGTTAACTTGTTACCTCCAGTTTTGTCCATGCAACAGCAAACAGACAGTTTCCACCTCACTGAGAGCAGGGGAGCAGCACAGCAGCTAAGGAGTTAGAAATACACAGAAGAGCAAGAGGCTACCTGCAGTAGGAGGCGCTTTGGTTTGGGGCCTCTTTTCCTGTACCCTGATGCACGGTCTCTCTCTTCCCTGTGAAAGAGGAATACAAATCAAACTGAGTACTAAATACCACAGCATAAAACCTAGTTGGGACTTCAATCTTTTGCAGCATAGCTCCCTCAATTTCCTTCAATAAAACCCAATGGTGACCAGTGTGAGCTTGGAAAACATCCCAGAATTGCTTCCTGCAGGAGTGAAAGCCTTGCAATAGGGGAATTTCTCTGACACAGCTAATCAAGGATGGGTTAGAGAAACTTCCCACCTCACATCACTCCAGTCCAGCTCTGGACACGATTAAAACCTGAGTCTGATTGTTCTCTGGCTCAGTGCTGCCTGTTCTTGGCCTCATTTCCTGAACAGTGCCAAGCAAAGCTGCTTTAACCCTGTCTTCTCCATCTCAATCAATACCAGGGTACAAAATTTAAGCAGGATTCATTGCTATACATATCATCTTTGACTGAAGTAGGGACAACAGGGGCACTTTCAGCATACAATGAAATAAAGACACTATTTCTTTTCCTGTGTCCAGAGAGAGAAAGAACATGTGTCCTTACTTTTCTTCATAAGCCACTACCAGGCGAGGATCCAAGATATGATCCTCTGGCTCCCATGTGCTGTATCTGAAGGAAAACATAAGGAATAAAAAGTAAACAATATTTTAATGAAACATTCTCTCTGCAGGCCTGCTACCAGTGTGCTGCAGCCCTGGATACTGTCTTCACAAGAGTCGGTGGGGCCTGCCACAACATTGCGAGAGCTCTGAGGAATCCCAGCCATTCCCTCCCCAGCTTCCCACAGACACCACCTCCCCTTCCCAAAACAGGCAGGGCCAAGCATCAAGCGGCTCTTTGTATGAAAAACGGGGAAGACTTTCCTCCCCAGGGCCCCCTCCACACTGTGTGCAAAGCCTGTGGAGACACTCACAAACTGTTTTTAAGTCCATGCCTAAACAGGTCTCATCTGCAGCACTCCCTCAAATCCCACAAACCCCATGGAACAATGAGGCACGGTCTGTTACATCTTTCTGAAAAATAGGTCTCTCTTAATTTAGAGCGCTCGAAGAGTAAGTACGCTTTCTCACCTGCATTATTAATTACTTCTAATCACTGAAGCTGAAAGGATTAATTTAAGAATTTAATTTTTTCCACTGATGCCGTTCAACCAAACATGTTGGGAGCTGGGCCCTGGGGCAAGCTGATGGCCACTTGCCAACGCCGCCTCCTCCTCCTGCTCGGCTCCCCCTACTGGTTGCTCCTATCGAGCGGAGCTCATCGATACAAAACACCCCAACCGCACTGCGGGCAGGGCCACCGACACTGCTCCGAACAGGCTTCATGCTCCCAAAGCCGCCTGGGAACAGCCTCACTCACTGCCCCAGCTCCCTCCTCGACAGCCAGACAGCTCGACAGGAATCAGATGCTCAGGAAAGGACTGAACCCACCTAGCAGGCAACTCCAAAACTGGTTCCCAAAGAGGACAGATGCACTTAACACTAGGGAGAAGCAGGCCAAACGCTCCCACTGTGGAAGCTGAAAGAATCACAAAGTGGTCCTTGGGGCATGTTTACTTCTTAGGGGTCATGCTTGCCCAGAAAAGGTGGGTGTTGTGTCTCTACCATACAAACTCTAAGGCAAGAAAACAAATCTGAATCCTCAAACGCCTCAGAACCCTAACTTTCCTGAAATGTGAGATCCAGGCCTGGAGGCAGAGCTCATCCCAGGCCCTGGGGAGGAGGACCAGAGAGGAGTCACATGCAGGTGCAAAAGGGTGCATTTGTATCAGTGCCTTTAAACAGCAAGAAAGCATTTTAGGATGTTTACATTTCTGGATGTAGCACAGACTGCATATTAGGACACGGGGTACACAAGGGAGGTGGTTTGGGAATGCTTTTCCTTTTCATCTCTCCATTAGAGGAAAGTACTGTAATACAGGAACAATACTGAAGGATGGGTCTAGAAATTAAAATAAAATTATTTTACAAAAGGGAGAAACAAAGATATGACACTCAGATATCCCAAGGTGTTCTGTACATCAGAGAGTTAAGAACAGACATGTCTTCATAACCAGCTGATCCCTCCCTCTCTCCCTCCCTCCTTTGCTCATGCCTCCTGCAGCAACCTGACTGTGAGCCGTCAAAGCCAAGATACTGTTTGAAAAGAGGAAGGTTTCCTCCCAGCTGCAGGAATTCTGGCACTCATCCTACAAATTTAAGAAAAACAACACCACAAGGGGGGAAAAAAAGTCATTGGATTGCTTTTCATAGGCAGTAGAAGAAAAGGGATTCGCTTAAAAAAAAACACCCTGGTGGGTGTTGCCTTCTTCTCTGCAGCTCAGATTCTGGCTTCGCTGCAGTGGCAAAACACTGCATATAAAAAAAACCATGGCTGAGTTTGCCACGCGCGCGCGCACACGGAGCTTTATATATGGGTACACACAGCCCGGGCTGCAGCAAACTGCAGAGAGCAGGCACTCTGGAAAACACAGATCATATGATCCTCCTTCCCCCTCCTTCTACTCCTCCTCTTCCCCCTCCTTTTAACTCCAACACAAGTTGTAAACAAGCTTGTAGCTAGAATCAGATTGTCACTCCTCCATTCCCTGACTCCAGCAGTGCACTCTATAAATCTGAGGTGTAGTCACGAATAAGCATTTTTTATTAAGAAGAAGGGGAAAAAAGGTGGAATATGAATTGCATTTGAAAGCAGTAAACTACTGACCTATCCTTATTCTCTTCATGATATTTTCAATGGGAATGATGGGATAATAGGTACAGAGATTACAAAAAGCAATGCAACAAGGTTGGTAATTAAGGAAGGGAATGATGTGGAATGAGGAAACAGACACAAAGATACAAACAGCTTGTGGTGCTGCATGCCAACATGGGCATAAGTATGTTTAGAAACAAGGCACAGAGACTGCTAGTGGGATGAAAGTGACTCCGATGCTTTGAGCATCCTGAATTTAAGTAATTCAAACCACTGAGGCAACAGTTAAAGTGGAGGAAGGAATAAAACAATCAACAGTCTTCTCCAAACAGATTTGGAGTTTGGGGGAAGAGGGAAGGTGCTTGGACATGCCATACTCAAAATAAGAGAACTCTTGACATCACCTTGCATCCAGGGGAACTGTGCTTTAAATTCCTGAAAGTGTTTCTGTCTCCCCCAGTATTCCAAGGCACAGGACAAGGAAAGGCAGCAGTTAAGAATAAGGCCTGCTCTGTCCAAGAAACATTACACCATGCCCCAGCCCACCTTCTTGGCAAGGGACTTTACAAGAGAAGGACTTCAATGCATTTGTTGAAAGGAGAATGGGATAAACATCAGTATTCTGGCCAAGAGGGGATGAGATCTTGCAGGCACCAAATACATTTCCCACCCTCTATCAGTGATTAAGTAAGACTTGGCTATTTGAGGCTAAAGCAGTCCAACAAATGACCCATGCTACATGGCAGCTGGTGCTCAACAAGTGCACAAGTTACACTCTGACAGCAGAACTCTCAAGAATAAAGTCACGCTCTCCCACCACCACCAGAGAGGGGAAGCTGCTTACCTTCATACACGGCCTATAGTCATAAGGATTAGGCACCCAAGAACACATTTCAGCTTCTTGGATACCAGGTACAGCCTGACAGAACCATCCTGGCGGGCCCCACTTTGCAGCTGCGAGGATGAACCCGTACCAAGCGGCTCCCTTTGCTTGGCAACACGCAGAGCAACTGTGTGTGCAACACTGCTGTACCCACGCACATTGTGTATGTACACACACAGGCACAAACAGAAAAGCAAAGACAGGGCCCCATATGGGCTGGCCAAGAGGCTGTTCTACTAGACTGCTAGCTGACATAGTAATATTCTCCAGTTGCCTAATCCTTTTAATCTCAAAGCATTTCACAGACTGCTTAAGCACAGAGAAATCGCTCTTCTTCAGGAGCAGCTGCATTTTAATGAGAGAAGTGTCTGTAAACAGTGCACAGCAATGCCGAAAAAAACCCAAACTTTTCTTCCTTTTTGCAATGGAGCAACCAAAGCAAAAGCAGAAAAGGCACTCAAAGTAACAGGAGGTTTCAGACAAGGAAATGAAGGCATGGCGGTAGTTTTCAAAGGACAAAGATCACCTGCATTTGGCTACAATCAATAAATCTGAAACATTGCCCCTTTCCGTTGGTGAATTGCAGAGGGGAAGCAGTAGGAGAGGAAAACAAGACCATCAACACGTTTTCTATTTTAAAAGACTGCAGACAGCTCTAAAAATAAAGTGGGGTCCTCTTGGTGCTGACTCAGAAAAGCAGGAGCCATTCCAAGTTCAGAAGAATCTGGGTTCTTTGTTGAACTCATAAGGAACTTAAAACCATTTGTATCTAGAAAGGATCTCAATGAAATATTTCAGTGATGGCAAAACCCAGTCAGAATAGACTGGCACGCAGTTTGTATTCCTTAGCTGCCAATTCACAAACAGATTTGGGTTTGGTTTGTGGCTCTTTGGTTTTGTTTATTGTTGTTGAAATGAGGGACAAGCCATTACCCATTATGAATGAAATGCTCAATTGCAGAGACACAGTGCAAGCTATTATGGAATATTAAAGAAAAAACAGACAAGTAAACACAACTTACTTTGGGGGCCATCCTTTCCACTTCACCAAGTATTCTACTTTACCCTGAGGGTGGAAAAAGGCAGAAGAAAACAGGTGAACTATGGAACCAAACATGGGCTACAGTATGAGATGCAACCAATCAACAGACTGAACTCTGCAACCAAAAAGCTTGTTTCCCATCACTTTATTTTCAAACATAGCCACTCCCCCATTCAACTACACTTGCTAGACATTTTTCTCCAAAAATTGGGCACACAGAGGTGTTTAAGCATGCTTGTACTACCATCAGCTTGGAGCATAGCTTTGCAGAAGGCTTGCAGGCAGAACACTAAAAGCCAACCAGAGAGCAAGACTGAACCATTCACCCATTCACAGGCAAACCTATGAGAAGTCAGCACACATAAATGCAGGAAGGAGATGTATGCCAGGAGCAAATGTCAGATGAATTTTTTTTTTAAGCAGAGAGAAGAAACACGGTATATCAGAACCTATGAAGCATCTCTGGCATGTTCTTTTCCATTTGCTACACGTTCTACTCAAACACTCTTCCATCCATCACAGGCACTCATCCTTTCGACCCAAGCAATCAGCAGTTCACAGCTGAAGTTCAGAGCTTTCCTTTTTTTCTCCACTCTAAGTACAAGATTAACAAAAAAAAAAAAGTGTAGTGATTGGAAACTGCATTCAAGGGCTCCGCAAGCAACATGAACAGCTATCAAAATATTTAATGTTATACTGAGGGGTTTGTTAAGCACTGCCCAAAGCATGGCAAAGGCCTTTGTGCACGCAGGACGACCACTCTCCAAGAGCCGCTGCTGCAGCCACAGACACCTTTACAGGAGAGGAAGGGGGGAGAGGAAGGAGTGCAAGGGAAGCACTCGGGTACTTGAGGCAGAGAATCGGTTTCATTTTCCTCTTGGGGGGTTCATCAGCTTCCCAAGGTTGGAAAACACTGCCCTATAAGGAACTTCCCACCGGAGGATCTCTACACACAGCATGCTTACAGGTTAATCCCTGCAACACTCTGCGGGGACGGGAGCGCTTCCACGGCTGGGGAAACTGAGTCACGGGAGCTTTCCCAAGCCCTCTCCGGTTTGGGCTCTCCCGTTTGGTGTCGCCAGCACTCATCCTGCTCAGAGAGGCTGAACCCCAGCAGCGACATCCCCCCCATCCGCCCCGCACGGGCAACACGTGTGTCCCCCGCCCGCCAGCCTC